>CAUYQV010185538.1:0-56384 GCA_963574575.1 Galagoides demidoff
GCCTGTGGTCTCAGCTACTTGGGAGGCGGAGGCAGGAGACTCGCTTGAGCCCAGGAGTTGGAGGTTGCTATGAGCTGTGATGCCATGGCACTCTACCCAGGGGGATAGCTTGAGGCTCTGTCTCAAAAAAAAAAAAAAAAAACAGTAGCATTTCCATACATTAAAAACAAATATAAAAACAAAATTAAGAAAAAATTTCATTTACATAAGACAAAAAATAAAATTTTGAAAAGTAAATTTAACCAAGATTAAAGACTTGAACACTGAAGCTATAAAACATTGCCTTTGGAAATCAAAGAAGGCAAAAATAAATGAAAAAATTTTTCATGTTCATGCTATGGAAGACATAACACTATTAAAATGTCCATATTACCCAACATGATTTATAGACTCAATGAAATTCCTATCAAAGCTAAAGTGGCACTATTTTTTTTCCAAAATAGAAAAAAAAAACCCTCTATGTTTTGCAATACATTTCTATTTTTTTTCTCTTCCAGAATGTTACAATGCCATATTAATTATTCCATGTGAGGGATAAGGGCCCTAGATGAGTATCTGATGTTTAAATGCTACAGTAATTGAAATACAGTTTGATAAAGCGAAGTGCAGAAAATAAAAATATATCCTCATGTAAGAGGAAAAGTTATCTATGAAAAAGTTGGATTAAATATATGGTCAGCACTAGAGAAATCTTAAATATTCAGAATGTTGTACTCAGAGGAGACACAAACCTGATCCTTAATTTTTTATATATTTTCTAGGTAGTCACTACTTAGAAATCTACCCAGGCCAGCAGCTATCAAACATCTAAACATTTGAGTTGGATTATAGAGGAATCTAGTTCAGTGGTTCTCAACCCATGGGTTGTGACCCATAGGAACTGTATTAAAGGGCCGCGGCATTAGGAAGGTTGAGAACAACTGGTCTAGATTATGATGATTGTGACAATCACAATCATAAAGGTTCAGGTTTATATAAGAACTTTTGAATGACTCAACAATGATAAAACCACACAAGATAAATCATATTTTAGCCTCAACTCCTCTTTCTATTAGGAAGCTCGTGGGCAGTCATTCCTTTGCTCCTAAAACATCAATGATGCTCATCACGGCACAAAAGCAGAGAGCAATCAGCAAGAGAGCCATAAATTAAAGTGACATAATATCTTCATACTCATTCAACCACCCAACGAGTTGGTGACATAGCTCTGATTCCCACGGCTGCATGCCTAATTCATGAAAACTGTCATAAGAAGTATCTCAGCTGGAAATTTAAATGAAGATGTGAAAAACTAATGAAGCCATGAAGAATAATGTTTGGGTGAAAGCACATTTTTGGAAAGTTCAAATACTAGAAATATCCAGACTCAAATCAGGATATTTAACGTTATTCTCTTTGAGAAAAAACAGTGAGGCAATCATTTTTAATTAAGTTCTTAATATAATTCATTAAAAAAAACCATGCTGGCTGGCTCAACACTGTAGTACAGTGGTTATAGTGCCAGCCACATACACGGAGGCTGGCGGGTTCAAACCCAGCCCAGGCCAGCTAAACAACAATGACAACTGCAACAGAAAATAGCCAGGCATTGTGGCGGTGCCGGTAGTCCCAGCTACTTGGGAGGCTAAGGCAAGAGAATCACTTAAGCCCAAGAGTTTGAGGTTGCTGTGAGCTGTAATGCACAGTGCTCTACTGAAGGCAACATAGTAAGACTGTCTCAAAAAACAAACAAAAAACACACTGAGTTATTCCATATTCATTTCCTCATTCAATCTTAACAATAAACCTGAGAGGTAAATGTTATCACTTTAACACCAAAGCTGAGGACACTGAACATTAGAGTTAACAGAACTGGTTCAGGATCATAAAGTTAATAAAAAGTGACTTCAAAATAGAGTTCAGTTTTTACTTTATGCATCCCGTGGCTTTGTAGTCACAGATGCTTGGTAAATATGGGAACTGAGAAGTTAAAACTTACAGGTCTAGAGAATGAGCTTCAGGCAGCCTGAATATGTTACTTGGCAAGTAGGGGAGGACAGGTATGCAGAGGCTTTGAGCAGAGCAACACCAGATTGGTCCTTGAATCCCCTCTTCCTCCTGTCACATACAATTTCTGGACTTCAGCAAACTGAGTTTCGGAGCAAGTAGATGATTTAACTCTTCCTCATTGCTTCACTGCTGCCTACCTTGAACCAGTCATTGTCTTTGAAAACCCAACTAATAGAAAGTCTACTTGATTCTCAGGCTGGTTCCTTGGCTTCTAATTTACATCAGGTTTGGGATGAATTCAAATTTCACCTGTAGCTTGAGTATGAACCAACCTACAAAATACTTGAGTTGTTCATTTCCTTTCCTCTCCTTTTCTCTTCCCTTTCCTTTCTTGCAATTTTACTTATCTATATTGATCAGCAGAAGCACTGAAGGTATTCTGGAACAGAGCTGTGAGTCTATATCCTATTACTAAATCATGAATAGAAAAGTGATAAGTGACTTGCAAAAGTTCTTATAATAAGGTGTGCACGATGATAGAACTTATATAAAGAAGACTATTTGGATTCCAGGTCAAATAACTGCCTTTAATATCTTGTGGCCTCAAACAAGAACTTAACTTAAGAACACAACATCCTCAGAGGTAAATGAAAGGTTTGAACTAATGATTTGTAAAACCCCATTCAATTTCAGTGTTAACTCTACCAGTCTATTGTATGTTTAGCAGTGTATTAGGAAAGATGATGAATATTTATTTAAGAAAACTTTGGATTGGCAGGATCCCCTTTGTTTGAAATGCTGAATCCAATTATAGATCACAAATCTCTTCCGAATTGTTAACCTCTCAAGAAATTGTAAATAGCTTTTTAAACTTTTTTTTTCCCCCAAGACTACATAGGATGAAGTGAGAGTTCTTCATACCCAGTAAGTGCTATTTCCACTATTTCCACTGATGACTGCTGTGGTAATACAATTACCCTTGCTGATCTGTAAGCGAAAGGTGTACTGTTGGTGGAAGCCTTGCAGGAATGGTCAGAAGAGCAGAGGAGGTGGTGGTCACGGTAGTGGCGGTGGGCGTGACGGAAGCAGCAGCAACAGATGCTAATAACTAATAACACACCTAACACACCCTGACCATCAACTCTTAGGTCTGAATTGTCTGATTTAAATCATAGCACTGTTCACATGGAAAAGGACAGATCAGAAATTCAGAACACTGCTACTATACATAGCAGAAATGTGGAGGGTAGAGAATATTCTAATTGACTGGAGGGCAGAAAATATCACATCATCTTTTCATCAAATGCTACAGCCCAATAAACACTGCATGTGTGAATTTATTTTCTTATCCTTAGAATAAGATAGTTGAAGAGTCTACCCAATGCAAAATGTATTTATGTATTTTCTTTTTTGAAATAGCTATGCTACAGATATTAAAACAAAAGTTTGTAGAGACTAACTAAAGGCAGAGAAGATTCCCTGGAAACAGTAGTAACTGAATGTTTGTGTGCATAGATATATAGATTCTAATTATATATAAATGTTTGCATGAAAGTTTTTATGCAAATATAGGAATGAAACTTAGATTGGTGATGTGTGCAAAAGAGAAAAAAATATTAACATATTTTATTAATAATCATTTCTATGTTGTGGAATATGTTAAGTACCTTTTCTTCTTTATAATTGATTTTTTAAATTTTTATAATACATACGCATTGCTTTTATCATCAGAAGAGAAAACAAGCGACGAGCTTTATGCCGAAATCTGCTTATGGTTGAATGTGCCGTTTCAAGGACACATCAGCAATAAAAAAAAAGACAAGATTGCAAAGCCCGCAGCAGGGAGAGGAGCTGGCCTTGTCACCTTGCGATAGGTCTATCAACATTGCATGAGATTATATGTGAAGCTGATGTGGACACAGACAAAAGCTTTCAATAGGTGAGAGGGAAATTGCGGCGTGCGTCTTCATTATCAGGGCAAACATTAAGAAGGACGCGAGAGCGGATACAGAGCGGCATCCCTCGCCTGCCCCCCTGCTATTTCCCCAGGCTGCACAGTCTTTCTTGCCCTGTGGATTTTGTAAAAGTAGTTGCTTCATTATTTCAGGTATCACATTTTCGGTGTCCTGGAAACTGGTTTTATAAAAATACTCTGTTAACAAAGATTCCAGGGGGTGGGGAAAATTGTGATTTGACTTCCCATTGGGGATCTATATTTTTTAACCTATTGGAAATTTTTTTACTTTCAGAAATTGTTAGGCTGCCAGGTACAGTAGCAACAATCTTAACCAAAATTCATCTATCTAGATTTGCAAAGTAATCCCAGACACAGCAATAAAGCAGAGAAGGGCCTGCTGTGTCCCAGCCGTGGGTGTTAGGGAAGGCTGGGGAGGATGTCCAAGCTTGACGCTCACATTTCACTGAACTAAAAAATAGAAAAATATGAAAGAAATTATACATCATTGTGGGAGTGTTGCTCCATGAGACAGTAATTCAGGTTTATATTAGACTTTTGGACATATTACTCAAGGTTACTGGATTGAAGTTTGCTTTATGGGACATAAGAATTCCCTAAACTAGTAGAATAAAGTTGCCTAAGTTGTCAGCATATATAAGAAATAGAACACTGGAATGCAACAAAACAAATATTTGCACAACCCCTAAGGATGAATTATGCTCTCTCAAGAAAGAGATTTTTAAGTTCCAAAACTAAAAGGCCTATTTGTAGAAGCAAGCGAATACATCATTGTACAAGATGCAGTCGGCGTAAGTGGCTATGAAACCAGCTCATGGAAAATGCACTGTGTTGTTTCTACACAGGCTTGTCCTGGTCTAAGGAATAAGGACAAGTGGTGGGGAAACAAATCCAGTGAGGAAAATTAGATTTAAAAACTGCATATGTCTTTCTTAACATATTAAATACAGACAGTGCCATAGACTCCAGTCATCTGCTTATATTCACCCAAAAGAAATGGAAACATTTGCATAAAAACTTGCGCACAAATATTCATAGCAAATTTACTGGTCATAGCCAGGAACTGAGAATAACTCAGATGTCCATCAACCGGGGAATTATTTAACAAACTGCATGTCTGTTTAATGGAATAATGTTCAACCATACAAGAGAACAAAGGATTGATAAAAAGCAACATTAATGGATCTAAAAATAATTATACTGAGTAAAACGAGGCAAATAAGAGTATATGCTGTAGGATTTCATTTACATAACATTCCAAAAAGGTCAAAGGGATCTGTAGTGACAGAAATCAGATTGGTGGTTTGAGAGTTGGGAAGAGGAGAGATTAGATTACAAAGGGAAGTGAACAAGCTTTTGATTTTGATATGTATGTTCCTTATCTTGATTGTGGTGATAGCGTTAGGGTTACACTATTTGTTTATAAAAATATAAAATTGCATACTTTAAATATAAGAAGTTAGGGTTACACTATTTATCTATAAAAATATAAAATTGCATACTGTAAATATAAGAAGTTTATTAAATGCCAATTGCACCTCAACAATGTTGTCCAAAATCTGCATTTGTTCATTCCACGACAGATCGACCCTTGTTATATAATATAATCACTTTTCATTTGGTTCAAGTCTATAACTGGTCAGGTGTCAGATGAAGTTCTGCAGAATGAGTGTTCTAAAGGAGTAGATTGACTACAAAACCATTTTAATCAATTCATGTCTAAATTTATTTTTCATTTAATAAAATGAACTTTTATTTTTGTATTAAGGGACCCATATTTGATAGTTTAGTAATAAGAAATGAGCTCTGACATACAGGCACCTTGTTCATGGGTCTTCTCTCCAGAGACACTTGGAAATCAAGAAATGTTGCAACTTTAGTAAGAACGACCCTAACTGCAGGCTTTTCTACATGGACATGAATGGGAAATGGCCACCGATATGAATGACAATACTGTATTATAGCAACAATGTTGTTTTCTATCACTTAATTGTGCTTATAAAATATCAAAATAAAGCTCCATCCTTTGAAAAAAAACATTCATTCAACGCAATTGTTTGCATGAGTACAGCGTGAAACCTGAAAAGTCAGGGCTCTCACTGCTCACCTCCAATGCAGGACCTGGGAAACAAGTCTACCCAGGCCTCCACCCGAAGGTCACACCTTAGGGACCAGTATGCTGTGTAATCTCAGAGCATTCCAATCAAATGTTTGGCAATGTCTCACTGAATTAGCACAGAACAACTTCTAGTTAAACTTGGAGGACTCAAGATAGCAATACACTTACATTTTCTCTTGTATATAACTGATTTGTATGTTTAGTTCTTTTTAAAATAAAATAGGGTAAAACAATAAAATAGCAATGCCAAGTGTTTGTTGTAATAAATACAGGGAGATCTACTGAATTTCCTCTGCTTTCCCATGTCTTGCTTTGTCCTGTGTTTTTCAGTAACCTCTAGCTCTGTTACTACTTCCTTTGGGTTTATACCGAAGTAGCCTTACATGTCAGGAACCCGAATCCACATATGTATTGATGAAAATATTGTTTAAAAAACCTACTCAGGTTATCTCTGCATACACAATATTGAGTCATCTATTTGCAACACTGAAGATATATGCTAAATAAAACTAATGGTATCATATACTACATAAAGTATACGTAAGACCAAAAATCCCTTTTGTGACATAACCAGTCACTTTATGCTATGCTCTCCTCTTCTGGAACTATCTTCTTTTCCTTTCCAACTCTCACACTTTACTCTTATCTTTCCACATGTTCGAAGTAATTGAATATGTCAACTATTTTTTTCTTAACATTTTTCTGTTAAAATCCTTTTCCCTCTCAGATATTTATCCATTATCCAGCAACCAGAAATAAATTTGTTCTCCTTTAAAGAGATTCCGTTTTAAAATTAGTTATACAATGAGAAATAAGATCTAGGGCAGCACCTGTGGCTCAGTGGGTAGGGCGCTGGCCTGGTGGGTTCAAACCCGGCCCTGGCCAAAACTGCAACAACAACAACAACAAAAAATAGATGGGCATTGTGGTGGGTGCCTGTAGTCCCAGCTACTCAGGAGACTGAGGCAAGAGAATTGCTAAGCCCAGGAGTGGGAGATTGTTGTGAGTTGTGACGCCACAGCACTCTACCAAGGGTGATAAAGACTCTGTCTCTACCAAAAAAAAAAAAAAAAAAGAGAGAGAGAGAGAAATAAGATCTGCTTTAGAACAGGATCAATCATTGTTACCCAGGTGGCAAGATGAAGAAGTATCCCATATTCTAAGAGCATTAGTTGATTTAATTAACCTCAATGACTGTGCATATGCCACATTATTCTATTTAAAATTGGAGGTATCAAACTTTGCGATTTATGAATATTTAAAAAGAGACAATTTTTACATAGATACAGATTCCACTCAGAAGGTATTTCAGGATTACCCGCTATGTATTGACAGGCAGCATGGTGGGTATTACAGGACGGTCAAAGATGTTGTGAAGTTAATGCAATATTGTCTAAGTGCTGTGTCCTTAGCTTTAGTCAAAACTTGATGAATACTGAAACTTGTGATTCACATTCTCCTGTGAACAGATACCTTTTTTTGCACAATACAAGATTTTTCTGATTTAATTATAAAAAGATTTGTTCTGATACACACTCTAACATTAGCTCCTATTTCTCTCTCTCTGCTGTTCTTTCTTTCTTTCTCTGTCTCTCTCTCATATGTTTGTAGATTGTTAGGGCTTCACGCTCAAGTTCAGTGCTCTGTAAGATTTTCCAGGAGCCTGCACACAAAATATATTTTTTTTACTCTTCATGCTGCATAACCCCTTCGTGATCCCTACTAGATTAGTCTATTGTAACCAAATACAGCTTTCACTTTAGATATTAACTCTGAATTCTTTGCATAAAAAACATGAGAGAACGTCTGTGTTATATATTGAATGGGATAAGAAATAAGTTTGGTACTCCTAGGCAAGGAGACGAGGTGACTAAATTATTGTTCTTGTATTTCTTTCATTCATTCATTCTTAACTTTTTATTACATAAGCATTCATTACTATACTAGATACTGTGATAGTTGCTAAAGATAGAAAGTCCAATTAAGAGTTTATATTATACCAGAGAGGTTTCCTGTCTAAGAGGATAATAACATTTATTTATACCATGACCCTGGAAAACTTATTTGAATCTTCGCTTTAAAGATACTACTTTAAAAATCTACTTCAAAGAGAACTGTCCCTGCCTTCCTCATGTTCCACGTTTTACCTCTTCCTTATTGAAATGTTACTATGATCAACTGAAAGCACAGATATAAATTTAACTCTGAATACACACAATTAACGTAAGGCACGCTTTCATTTTCATATCGAACTAGTTTCATAAAGCCTCTTTCCCAGTTCACAGGACTTAGTAGTTTCTCACGAAAAATGTTCCTTCCCTGCTCTTCTTTCTTTTCTAAGCTAGCAGTGTGGAGATAAATTCAGAGTATGCATATTAGAATGAAGAAAAATAAAATCCAATTCTGATAAACCAAAGATCAATTGTGTGGCATTGGTGAGCACATTGAACGTCCTTCATTTCGGTTCGTCTATCTTATAGAGTTGCAGGGAATTTATAAGAAAGGGACAGGAAGGACTTAATGCAGTGCCAAGAACACAACAAATGCCCCATACATATTAGCTACCACGTCGCTCAAACTTATTTCAATAAAATTGACTATTCTGTTGAGTGAATAATGTTGGAAAATTAAATATGTGAGTCATTATGAAAGTTTTGAGATACACAAACATCACGAACTGTAAAAATCAAAACGTGAAAAAAATAAAGAAAGAACTGTAAAAGCCGTGTGCATGGAAACAAATGAAGCCCTTCCAGTGACTCCAATAAGCCAGCAAGGTGAAATGTGCATGGCTGAATCAGCAAGGAAGCTGTTGACTGTGTTGCATGGAAGTGAGATGATGAACCACAGCATGGTCTGTCCACACTGTTGTAGTGACCCATGTAACATGGGCCAGTAGTCTGAAGATCTGACAGGGCCTGATCATTTAGTGAGCAGATGGCATCAATCATGCTTTTTTTCTAAACGGTAAAATGGGATTCATTGGGTTGTAAAGGGCTGGGAATTGGAATAAGTTTTATGAAAATTCTTAAAATTATCATGACTATAAAATGAAGAACTACTTGAATATAGTCAAGAAATAATAAAGTAGTATCACTTTTTTACTTTCACTGACATTTTGTTTCATTAGGTAGTTGAAAACACTCAAAGAACTACTCTTAAAGCAGCCAAGTTGAATTCAGACAGAGAAAGTTTATATCAATTCAAAAATCTGAAAGCTCCTTTCTTAGTAGATATAAAAGGCATACACATGGTAAAACGGAAAAGTCAGAGTAGAGGGCAACAAAGCAGCAAAGAGCTACAAGGACACTAGAGGTGGTTCAGAATAAGAATTCTAAACTTCCAGTCATCATCCAGGGCACCTCAAAGTGTGTAACAGAAGCTATGAAAATAGTCCAGGGGAGAAATCCAGAGGGTTTCGCTCACTTTGTGTTTCTTTTTGTGGCATCCCTTGCCACAGAAAATCATACTCAGATGTTGTATATTCATATCATGAAGTAGAGGTGATTCAGCTGAAGCTATGAAACCCGCTTTCTACTAAAAGCTTCCCACTAAACCTTTCTCTTTGACCAACAATGATACATACCTCTGAGTTATTTCTTGGGGAGACTAAGTAAAGCACAGAAACTCAAGAGGTAGATGTTCACAGTTAAAATTTCATCAGGTGTCTTAATTAAACAGAGATCCTTATCACCCTTTGGCCTAATTTTTGTCATTCATAATGAAAACAGTGGAAATTAAAAACTTCTACATTATATTGCTTATAAATCCCTACATAATTTAAAATACTGTTAGTTTCGGCTAGAAGTGGGTATTTCTCTATTTCCGCTATCTATGCCTATCAGAAAACCTCCAAACTTATATCGATTGCACATCTTCAGTATTTACCTAGATTCTTTTTCAGTGCCCCCCCATTATACAATATCTATCACATTACATATACTAACTTAATTATGACCATCACGTGATATTTTCAGAAGAATCTAAACCTTGGAAATAGTCATGAGCGAAAGAAAAAGTTGTTGAGGTTTGCCCACTCTTTGAAATATTTCCTCTAAGACAAACAGTGAAATTCCTTGTGGGAGAAAAGATTTTCATAGTCATTCTCTGTGTCAATACAAATTAGAATCTACTATCTGTTATAGAGATTTTAAATATAAAATTAATCACATAAATGACATTACCCACTTTAATTTTTTTGGCAACAACTGCTCATGAATGATAAAGTGAATTCAATTACAGGGAATGCTATCTTTCTTCCTGTGCTAATAACCCAAATTTCAATTTTATTCCAGTCACATCCTCTGCTCCGTGTGGGATTATTCCAAAGAGATTTTATGCCTCTGATTGGGGAATGATATTTAGAAACTGACACACAAAACTGGGTTGAGGTGTCATTGCTCTAAGTCCTATTAATGGACAGAGCCAAGAAATAAAATTATTTTCAAAAATTGTGGTTTCTAATTGAAAGCAAACCCCAGAGAATTTTCCCTTACCATAACCCATTCAATATTGCATCCCTCTTCTCCTTGAGTGAAGAAGTTAGTTATAAAGAATGGAAATATATGTATAGTCATTTGGTCTCTTTTCTAACAAACATAAAACAGTTATAGAACTAATATTTCTATTAGCATTGATTGATTATCAATAAGCTTAAATCATGTTCAAGATTTTTTTGAAGTTTTTCTTTTCAATATTTAGTGTGGATCCCAACTCCAGATAGTCAGAGCATATGTAACGATGTTAATACCTTGATAAACAACGGTTTGGTTGTTTCTGTTGATACATAATTTTAGAGTTTATTTTTTCTATCATTTTAATTGAATTTTAATACTTGAGTCTGTAAAACATCTTCAGGGTTCAAGAATTAAATTTCTATAAAAAGTTATATTCAGGGAAATCTTACTCATACCCCTTTCATTCGACACCATTTTCAGCTTACATAGATAACTCGTTAAAAATGTTTTTAATTTTTTCGATTAATGCATTTTAGCCATCCTGAGTTTACTTTTTGTAAAACAAAAATATTCTGATTTTTTTACAAAAAAGTGGCACATCATCTATTTTTTCCATTTGGTTTTACACAGAATATATAAAGGATTTCTATAAATAACAAAAACAAAATTGACCCTATGTATGTAGATTGCTAATGATTTTAGAAGTGTTCAACATCATTAATAACAAGAGAAAAGAAAACACCAAAATGTGATATTATTTTCTATTAAAATGTTTAAAAATCTCTCCATAGAAAGCCTTTGCATCCTTTGTTAAGTATGTTATCAGGTATTTTTTTTTTAAGCTATTGTGAAGGATAGTGTGTCTTAATTAGGAAACCCTAAGACAAGAAATAGCACAAGATGTTAACAAATGGAAGAATGCACCATGCTTGTGGCTGGGGAGAAGTCACATTGTTAAAATGTCCAAACTAACCAAAGCTATCTACAGATTTAATGCAATCCCCATCAAAGTACCAATGTCATACTTTGAAGAATTTGAAAAAAAAAATAGTACTTCATTTCATATGGAACCAGGAAAAAGCCTTGAGTAGCCAATGTAATTCTAAGAAATAAAAGCAAATCTGGAGACATCAGGTTACCAAACTTCAGGTTATACTACAAGTCCACAGTGATCAACACAGCATGGTTCTGGCACAAAAATAGAGATACAGATTTATGGAATAGAACAGAGAACCTGGAGATGAAACCAGCCACGTATCACACTATCTGATTGTCAATAAACCAAACAAAAGCATACACTGGGGAAAAGAACCCCTATTTAATAAATGGTGCAAGGAGAACTGGTTAGCCACATGCACTAAAACTGGACCCACATCTCTCACCACTTACAAAATTTGAGTCTCACTGGAGATAAGATTTAAATTTAAGACATGAAATGATAAAATGTGGGGAAAGCTCTTGTCAATATCATCCTGGGAAAAGATTTTATGAAGAAAACCCCCTTGGCAATAGCAACAATACCAAAAATAAATAAATGGGACATGATCAAGCTAAAAAGGTCTGCATAGCTAAAGGTACAACAACAAAAGCAGTACCTTCAGAAAAAGGAAGATATTAGCATGCAAACATCCCCACTTACAAGTGGGCAGTGGGTGAGAGGCATGAATAGAACCTTTCCTGAAGAAGATAAACAGCTAACATACACATGAAAAAATGTTCAGCATCCCTAGTCATCAGAGAAATGCAAATCAAAACCACCCTGAAATATCACCAAACCCAATGAGAATAGCCCACATCACAAAGTCCCAAAGCTGCAGATAGTGGCATGAATGTAGAGAGAAGGGAACACTCTTAACACTGCTGGTGGGACTGCAAAGGAATACAGCCCCTATGGAGAGATAAAGCAGAACTTCCTTTCATCCCACAATCCCATTACTAGGCATCTTCCCAGAAGGGGGAAAAAAAAATAATTCTACATTTGTACTAGAATGTTCATCACAGCTCAATTCACAATCACTAGGATGTTGAGTTAACCCAAGTGCCCATCAACACATAAATGGATTAATAAACTGTGGTATATGTATACTGTGATTACTATTCACCCATAAAAATATGGAGACTATATATCTTTTATGTTTACCCTTTATGGAATTGAGGAACATTCTTCTTAGTAAAGTACCACAAAAATGGAAAAGCAAGTACCCAAAGTACTCCATACAATATAAGACCAATAGATAAATTGCTACACTCCCCCAAAACACAATTAAATTCAAGAGGGGAGAAGGAGAGAGAAGGACAGGGGAGGAGGAGGAGGAAGGAGGATTCATAATTCCTTACCTAATGGGCACAATGGAAGGGATACGGCACAACCCTCTGGGGTGAAGGGCTCAACTACAACTTGAACGTTGCCTAACAAATGCAAACAATATCACCTAAGCATTGTATCCTTATATTAATCTGCAGTTAAAAATAAAATAAAATGTTTGAAATCAAAAGATTAAATGTTTGTGAGGAAGTAAATAGAACTTTTATACATCAGTGATGGGAATTTAAAATGGTACAATTTGTTATGTCAACAATTTTTCAGTTTCTTATGCAGTCAAACTAAGAATTGCCTTATTCCTCAGAAGTTGTACTCTGAGATATTTATTCAAAAGTCTTATAAATCCAAGTCTACAAAAAGATTCGTATAGATTATTCACAGTGGCATTTCTGTGAAGAGTGTCATGAGTATTTTAATGGTGATTGCATTGAATCTGTAGATTGCTTTGGGTAATATGGACATCTTGATAATATTGATTCTTCCAATACATGAGCATGGGATATCTTTCCATTTTGTTGTGTCTTGTTCAAATTCTTTCATCATATCGCATGTTATAATTTTAATTACAGAGATATTTCGCTTCTTCAGTTAAGGTATTTTATTTTATTTGGAGCTATTGTAAATTGGCTTACTTTGTTTCTTTTTCAGGTTGTATACTGTTATCATATAGAAATACCACTGATTTTTGTATGTTCATTTTATATCCTGCAACTTTGCTGAGTTTGTTTATTAGTTCTAACATTTTTAAATTTTTTGTGGACCCTTTAGTTTTCTCTAGTTATAAGATCATATCATCTACAAACAAGAGTAATTTAACTTTTTTCTTTCCAATTTGGATGATCTTTATTTCTTTCTCATATCTGATTGCTCCAGCTAGAATTTCAAATTCTTATTTTTTCTAAATAAGAGAGGTAAAAGTGGATATCCTATCGTATTCCAGGTCTTAGAAGAAAGGCTTTCAGTTTTTCCCTATTCAATATGACACTTGCTGTGGTCATTTGTGGCTTTTAATTTGTCGAGGTAAAATCTTTCTATGCCAAGTTATTTTGGAGTTCTTATCAGTTAAGGATTCTAAATTTAATTAAGTACTTTTCAGCATCAATCGAAATGATCTGATTGGCACCCTTAGCTCAGTGGCTAGGGTGCCAGACGCATACCCCAAAGCTGGCAGGTTCGAATCTAGCCCAGGCCTGCCAAACCACAATGAACAACTACAACCAAAAAATAGCTGGGTGTTGTGGTGGGTGACTATAGTCCCAGCTACTTGAGAGGCTGAGGCAAGAGAATTGCTTCAGTCCAAGAGCTAGAGGCTGCTGTGAGCTGTAACACTATGGCCCTCTATCCAAGGTAATAGCTTGAGACTCTGTTTCAAAAATCAACAAATAAAATTAAATTAAAAAAAAGAAACGATCATATCTTTTTTGATATAATGTTAAAACTACGTGGTAATGATTGCTCACCTGATTTTTGGCTCTTCTGATGTTTGCTGGAGAGGGAGTTGTTGAATGTGTTGTTTATGTAGAGGAAGGATCACTGGAGGTTTCTATTTGGCCATCTTATTCCACCCTCCTTAACATTGTATGTTTGTCAAAACCACATAAGTTTACGGCACAAGTACTGAACCTCAATTGTATAAATTTAAAAACAAAAAAGTCATTTACTCTAATGAATGGGATCTCATGAAGGAGAGCGTCTGAGTATGTTACAAGGATATTACAAATGGATGGACATATTATCCATTTGCACCATAGTTAAAAAAAAATATAAAAGAATCTCAAAAGTCATGAATAAAAGAAAAATATGAAAGAAAATGGGGAAACATGTATTTTATTAAAAAAAACACATACGAAGGCTTTATATACAAAATATGATCAACTTTGATGTAAATAAGAGATATTAAAACTCTACTAAGATATAACTTCTCATACGTTAGACTAAAATATTTAAAATCCTGGCCTACTTCAGGCTGTTGTCACTTCATTGAGAAGAGAGAAACGAAACACACCATTGTGCTGTGCTTTCACCATGATACATGCATGATGAATGGGGTAAAATAATTAAAAGGGATGGAGTTTTAGTGTGTATCAGCTTTTCTTAACATACATTATTTATTACTTCACATAATTTAATTTTTGATAAGGACTATTTAACAACTAGCTCCGAAATCAGAAATTCCTGAGTTTTTTTGCAATCAGCTTTCCAGCAGACTATTGCTATAATGAACCTCCTGATGCAAGGCCTGAGGACACAACATTGCTTCTATTACCTGTTTGCAAAATACATCTAATCCTGTAATTAGGAGACAAGCAGAATGATCCTTAATGTAGGACATTTAATAAAGCGTCTTAAAATCTTCAAAATTATCAATGTTATGGGAGGTCAAATTTAAAAAAAAAAAGTGGAAGGATTGCTCTAGTTGAATACAAACTAAAGAGACAGAACAGCACCACAAATGCATGAATGTATTATATCCAGAGAGGGAAAAAAAAACCTAGAAAAAAATTAAAAACCTAGAAACGAAATTTGAGTATAAACCATATATTAAATACTACAATATAAATATTACATTTCTTGAGGTGATAATATTGAGATTATTTTGGAGAATGGTATTTTCTTTGAGGTGAAATGATCAGCAAAACTATGTGTTAATGAATACATAGGAGGTGATAAGTGATATCTACCTATACAGAAGGAGAGAAAACAAGGTGAAATCATAACAACGATGGAAACTAAGTAAAGGCACAAAATGACTCCAAAGATAAAAAATAGAAACCTGCATAATATTAGAAGAGTATATGAAATAAATCATACACACATAAGTATGTATATATTTAATTTCAAACTTTTATTTTTAAAGAGAAAGCTTGAACCTTTAGCCTCTGACCCCAAATAATTTTAGTTACTATTTATTGAGTTATAAGGGTAGATGAGGAATCTGGCAGTTCACTTTACCTATATTACCTCAATGCCCTGAACCACATTAAGGCATTATAATTCTTACTTTTACAGGAAAGATAACCAATTTTGAGTAGTGAATACTTTTAGCCAATAATATAATACCATATAACCAACTATCCACAAGGGCCGAAGAAAATATGTTTCTCTATCATCAGAAATCTTTGTATTTTGTTGAGGCAGAGAAAAAAATAGTAAGTCTATTTATGGTAATTCATTAGAGGTATTTTGCACAGTTAAAATGCTTATTTACAGGGTTTATGGATAACGATTGAACATCTGGACCTTTACACATTACCCCCTCTGAATGAAAGCAATTTAAAGTTAGTCTTCATTTCTTCACAATTTCAAATTTCTGCACTAAATGACCAGAAAAGCCGGTGTTCCCCGCCCAGGCTTCCTGGTTATAGTCCTTGCTTCTGCCCGATGTGAATTCCTCCTACTGACTGAAGGAAGGGAATTCTAAAATCTGACAGATTAGCAGTAAAATATTTTACACCACTTCCTGGGATTTATCTCAGATTTATGACTGCACACTTAAAGATATCATGATGCAGATATGTTAGGCAAGAAATAAAACTATATTTTGCCCTTTCTTACTTCAGTGGAGAGCGCAATTTCCATTTATTCACACTGTATTTCCTCACATAATATGTTCTTCAGACCCAAGGCGATAAATTTGAAAATATTTATAGGCAAGACTATCCCTGATGCCATTTATACCTGGCTGGCATTGTGTTCCAGCTCCTGAGAGCCACTCGTATCTCACACAAATGGCTTATGACCATGTACTGACTTGGACTTTTCTCTGCTAAATGAAAGGCCCTTCTTGGGCTATCATGCTCTTAACCCGATTTATTATTAATAACATGACGTGTTAATGAGTTCAGAGAAACTCTGTTTATACATGCTCAGTTCTCCTACTCCAGAGTTGGGAAAGTCAGTTTTCAAGTTTGAAAGTGAGGGTTTCTCTCCACCTTTCTCCTCTCTGCATTTCTGTAAAAATATTCAATCGATTTAAATTACAACTTTTTTCAGACTATAATAGACCGTAGTAACTGTCCCTCCCTCTCCCTGTGTCATTTTTGTCCAGTGAAGGACATGGATGGACAGTCTAAGCACTGCACAGCTCTCAGGGAAACTCAGAGGCACCCGGGCCGGCAGGCTGTATATAAACATCCAGTTTAAATCACCCTCAAGATGATGTTTAAATTAGACAATGAAGAGACATTGCAGGGTGAAGTCCAATAAGGGATTTCTTTTTCTTTTTACTGTTCTCTCCCTCTCTCTCTCTCTCTTTTTTTTTTTTTTTGTCTTTTTAAAAATTTCAGCGTATTGGTGGTACAAATGCTTTGTTTATATACTTTGTTGTTTTACAGGTTGAGTCAAAATTATGTGTCCTTCCCCCAGGCAGTGTGCACTGTACTCAGGAGGTGGGAATTCACTCATCCCCTTCCTTCTCCCCAGCTTGACTTTCATTGAGATTGACTCCACATGTACACTTACATATTAATCAGTTAATTCCAATTTGGAATTTCTTGTGATGTTTCCCCTTTGAAGATGGTTTCCAGTTCCATCCAGGGTGTCACAAAATATACTAGATTACCATTTTTAATGGCTGAATAGTACTCCATGGTACACATATATCACATTTTATTAATCTATTCATGTACTGGTGTACACTTGGGTTATTTCCATGTCTTTGCGAATGTGCCATAAACATTTGAGTGTAGGTATCCTTTTTATAAAATTATCCTTTTCCTCTGGGTATGTACCCAGCAGTAAGATTGCTGGATCAAATGGTAAGTCTTTGAGGTATCTCCATACAATTTTCAAAGCAGCTGTATCCATTTGCAGTCCCACCAACACTGATGGCTGCAACCAAAAAATAGCCAGGTGTTGTGGCGGGTGCCTGTGGTCCCAGCTACTTGGGAGGCGGAGGCAGGAGACTGGCTTGAGCCCAGGAGTTGGAGGTTGCTGTAAGTTGTGATGCCAAAGCACTCTACCCAGGGGGACAGCTTGAGGCTCTGTCTCAAAAAAAAAAAGAACAATGTGTCCCACTCTAAAAATTCCACACCACATGGCTAGAAAGGAAATGTAACCAATTCATTCTTTAATTCCTATATGATAAAATGTCAGTTGATGGTTTTAAAAAAATTATAATAGAAGTGATCTTAACTTTAAAATTGAACTTAGGGAGTCACTAAAAAACTAAAACAAATCAAAACATTGTCTAATCCAACTCATATGTTGCCTAGAAGTTGATGATAATGTATACTTTGAGGCATGTGTTTCCTTATAGGGAAGATGGATATTGATATTCCAAGTTCTTAAAGCTGATAAAATCAGTAAAGTCCACATAGAAACAACTTCTTTTAATATCATTCTGTGTCCATCAAATAATATTCTGATAATTTGACATCCTATGTGTAATTTTCCTATTAGTGGAAAGTGTAGATAAAACTGGTAGAAATTCATGAGCTTTCTTGAGAGTTACATTTCTTAACATAAATTAAAATATAAAATCATTATTTCCATCCTTTGTTTTCAAATGAGTTTAGTTATAATATCATGGTATTCTATTAAGTAAATTATTGAATACCACTTGGTAATGGAGTAAAAAATATTTCCCTGATGCACCAAATGCTTCCTCCTCTCAAGAGGGTTTGCAACACACAAACCCCCATCTGGCAGTGTTGTTAAGTTGCCCTTTTACTTCTTTCAATTCTCCATCCACTCTACCATAGCATCTAGGTTATTTTTTTAACAGTACAGTACACTAAAATCTTATGCAAATAACTGTCTAGATGTTCAGCTCTCTCTACAAAGCCTATGAGGGTTCAGTATTGTGCCAGATTTAACAAACATCATCTATACAACCTAACAATCCCTAGCCAGGTATCGGTTTATTAAACTATTAAAGAGTTGGAAAATTTTGTATTATTGTGTACTAGCCATTGGTAGCACTATCCCTACAGTACAGACTCACAAGAAGTTGAAGGTTAGAAAATTTATCTCCTATAATTCTTCTAACACCTCATAGAGCAAGTTTTCCTTTAATAGATTTCATATTTAGAACACAGAAAAATTGAGCATACAGTAAAGACATTTCCCATATAGCATTGCCCTCAACGGATGCTTAGCCTGCCCCAGTATCAACATCCCCACCAGAGTGGTAAATTTGTTACAATTGATGAATCTACATTGACATGTCATTATTAGCCTAAGTTCATAGTTTTGAGGGTTCATTACTGATGTCGTACAGTCTGTGAATTTGGACAAATTTGTAATTACCATTATAGTAATATATATATATGCACATGTATATGTATTTACATATTGCTATAATGTATATGTGGAGATATATATATATATATATATATATATATATATTACTTCCCTACCCACTCCCACCACCAAGTTTGCCTTGTAATAGGCATTTAAGATTCCTTGTGTACTGTCATAGCTATTAGCTTTTAGCACAGAATAATATTCTATCACCTGGTTGTACCACATCTTATACATTCACCTATTGAAGGATGTCTTGGTTGCTTTTAAGCCAATTACAGATAACACTGCTGTAAACACCTCTGTGCAACTTTTATGTGGACATACTCTTCAGATCCTAAGGGTAGATGATATGGATAATGCTAATTGCCATATACTGTTGCCCTCAACAGATGCTTGCCTGCCTCACCCAGTATCAACATCCCCACCAGAGTGGTAAATTTGTTACAACTGATGAATCTACATTGACATGTCATTATTAGCCAACATTCATAGTTTTGGGGGTTCATTACTGACGTTGTACTACGGTCTGTGAATTTGGACAAATTTGTAATTGCCATTATAGTTATATATATATATAAATTTATATATATATATATATGCACACATATATGTATTTACATATTGCTATTATGTATATGTGGAGATATATATATATCTTCCCTACCCACTCCCACCACCAAGTTTGCCTTGTAATAGGCATTTAAGATTCCTTGTGTACTGTCATGGCTATTAGCTTTTAGCACAGAATAATATTCCATCATCTGGTTGTACCACATCTTATACATTCACCTATTGAAGGATGTCTTGGTTGCTTTTAAGCCAATTATGGATAACACTGTTAGAAACATCTCTGTGCAGTTTTTATGTGGACATACTCTTCAGATCCTATGGGTAGATGATAAGGTGCACATTACTGAATCATATGGTACAGATATGTTTAGTTTTGTAGGAAACTAAAGCATCTTTCGAAGGTACTGTACACTTTGCATTCCCACCAGCAGTGACTGAGAGTTCTTCCGGCTCCACGTCCTCACTGGCTCTACTTCCAGCAAGCCATTTTAAGCAGTTATACAATCTTAGTTTCTGATAATGTAACACACACTATTTTGTGTATTTATTTGAAAATATTTTAATCCATATATGCTCAGTTTTTCCTAATAGAATACACCACCATTATTGTGGAACTTATAAAAAATATGACCCATTTAACAGAAATTTGCTATCTTAAAAACATAGAATATATATGTATTATTGACTGAAATACACTTAGAGAAACAGAAAAGTCTGGAGCTATTTCAATGTTTTTAAAGCTTGATATTAAGATATGAGGCAAAAGCTAATGAAGTAGAAAAGGGCTATACTTTTAAAAAAATTAAAACCATATTTTTGTAATTTTGTTCCTAGGACTAAATGGCCCATATTTTTTTTTTTAAGTTTTATTTTGAAAAGTTAAAATAGGTCCCAGGAAAACCACATAAGTACTAATAAAGCAAAACTGTCACTTTGTAATTTGGTAGTCAAATATATCATCCCTCTGTCTATTAAGCACAGTAGTTCTGTCACAAATCTTGTTTCTACTTACAATTAATTAAGCAAAACTAAAATGTTTAAAGCTACCACAAATCAAATTTAATTTAAATGACTAGAATAACTTAAACAGAGATAAATGGAATGTCATCCTTATGCTTCATTACTTCCTCTAATTCCTTTTAAAACATTTCTATAGAAGTTCTGAGCATGGGAGGGAGGAGTTGACCGCTGGGATCCCACTGAAACTGCTAAAGTAATATCTTAACTCCAGGTGGTCCCGAGACAGGTTCTTGCCCCTTATTCCATTCCTTTGTCATCTCAGTATTTTAATGTCAATGTAAAAAAATGTATCTGTTGCAATTCTGACAGTCTAATTTATCTTGAACTTTAAACCACATGTCAGTTCTAATGTAGAAATGAAATCCTGATTTAGTTGCTTAATTAAAAAGATGGCTACATTATAAATAATAAATTGATTATAAGTTTAAGATATGAATTATGTTCTAATGATTGACATGTTTTCCTCTCACGAGACTTTCAAAGGGATACAAAATAATTACATCCTATGGTAGAATTCAATTTTTTGTTGGTATTATGACCATCTATTTATGTTATATCGTGACTTCACCACATTTGCTTACAGTCCTGTAATTTCTTTTCTACTACAGCATCTCTAAAAGCTGTTCCAACAGTTTAATGCACAGAACTAAGAACAAAATGAAATTTATCACTGGTCCAAGCATTTTTGAAAAGTTGAGATCACATTACAGAAATGCTTATACCACGTATCTTATTTCCATGGTTAGGCAAGAAAATAATTTTCCAGTCAGCTCTACAAATTTACATGAAATTTGTTTATTTAGTGATCTTTTGATTTTATATTTTTGTCATTTTTATCAAACTTAACATGTTAGAATGTAATCATGACTTATTAAGATGTTCGAAATTTAAATAATCGTGTTTTTCTTTTTAGCTGACAACATCTTAAGAGTACAAAGATGTATCACTGGATTGTTAGAGTCAATTTATTTTCTTTTTGTAGGTAGGGCACTCAAGGAATTCAGCAGCTGAAGCTATATATACAATAACACACAGAGGAAAGCGTCACTACCACAACTGCCGTCTGCTCCAACAGCCTGCCTTCTGCTCCAGTATCTACCCTTCTGCAGGAGCACATAAACATGCTTTTAGGCAATTCTATCATTTATTTTTTCTGTATTTTTAAAGGAATGCTTTTAAATATACACATGTACATATATGCCTATATGTATGACTTTTTGTACAAAAGGTAGCATATCGGATAATGTTAGACGTGGGTCTTTTCCTTGCTTTTTCCACTTCATGATATATATCCTTGCAAATAAGACCTAACAGTACATAGACATCCTCCTTTTTCACAAAGTAGTGCTTACAAGATACTCATTATTTACTAGTTAGGGGAATCAAAAGAATAGCCTTTTACAAAGAAGAATATGTTCCAGCTCCATCCAGGTAAACATAAAAGATGTGAACTCTCCAGCTTTTTTATAGCTGCATAGTATTCCATGGTGTACCTTAGTAAGTTATCTCAAGAATGGGGGAAAAAAGTATCCAATGTATTCAATACGACTATGAAATCAGTATATAATCACCTAGCCATTCACAGGAATGGTAAAACATCAGTATAGTCCAGAAAGAAGGAGGAAAGAGGAAAGAGAGGGAAGGGGGGAGGCTAGGAGGGGGGAGAGATTGGGGGGAGTCCATCCCGATGTTCCTAAAGCAATGATACATTTCTATACTATTAAGAATAGAGTATGAATGTTTTTGCCACAACAAATAAGTAAGCAAGGAGACAGTTATGTTAATCAGTTAGATGTAAGCATTCCACATTGTATATCAAATCAGCACATTGTACCCCATAAATGCATTAATGTACACAGTTATGATTTAATAAAGAATTTAAAAAAAAGAATAGCCTTTTAGTCACTTTCTTGAAGTACATCTGTCTGCTATTCAAGAATATGAAATCCGTTAGGTCTGCTCTACAACTCTAACACCTGACTATCCCTTTGAAGACAGGAGAACGGAGATTTATACCACACTGTGAAAGGTAAACCTAGACTGGAATTGAGAAAGTCCAGATATTTGGAAGTAGCAGAGACACACATGACCCTAAGGGCCTAGAGGAGTTTCCTTTGACCAGACAGGCACAGCCGCATGGGACACACCACTGGAAGAGCACCAAGAAAAAGACTTTGGCTCCCAAATATCTTTATATACCATCCATAAAGGGAGGCAAGGGTTCTCCTTCTAGCTGGTAACAGTCGGTTTTTTCATGGTGCTAACTCAGACCTGCTAAGCCAGCTTATTTCTAAGCAACTAAAAGAAGGAAGGGAATGAGCCCCCGGGGTCATTTGCTTCTGTCTGTCTTCAGGAAAGGTTTTTATTATTTCATTAACATTGCTGCTTATGCACAGATACATATGGAAATGTGGAATCAAAAGGAGACTTGATTGCTGAGTTATCAACTATACTCACCCACCAGTGTCTTTCTTATATCTCAGCTTCACATTAGGAAGTGAGAATTTGAATCTGAGCAAAATTCAAAATGCCGGACCTTCCAGGTCATTTGTTAGTTAAATCAGGAGTAGCAATTATCTACTCTGAATAAAACAAAACAGGATAATTCTAAAATAAGAAAAAGAAGGATGCATTTCAGTAGAGTATCATTTGATTCACATTGAGTAATTAGGCACTTCCGTTCTGCAGTCCTCAGTCCCACAGAAGCAGGCACGTGAGCAAAGCTCCATGGGATTACAGCTGCTCCCCATTGTTCACTCACCTCCTGAGCACCACCTGCCACATCACTACTTTACTTCTCCCCACTATATGCCTTTCATGAAACTGGTCCAAAAAGTTGAGGACGGCTGCTTTAGTTCATAGGAACTACTCCATAATTTCACGTAGATATTTATTAAACCTATCCCACACTCTTGACACCACTGAGGATCTAAAGGTATATTATTAGTTGGGATCGAGCATAAAGAAAATTACAGATGCCAGGATAATACGAAAGGCACCCAGCTACCAAACTATTAGTTTAGTATTGTTTAAACTAGTACATAGAAAAATATTAGCACTTAGGAGGTTTGATACGGGAAGGAACAATATAGGGCAATTTTGTGGAAATAATAGCACAGGTTTCTCTGTAGAATACAATGATTTTGATTAGTTAAAAAGAAAAAAAAAATGTGTTTGTCCTGAAGATGTAAGTATCCTTTTCTAACTTGAGTTGTTACTGGAGGTTGGAATTTTTTGATTGCTGTTAAGTTGCTTTGTGTTTTAGTTATTATTATGTTTGCATCTACCTTGTTATATCTTTGGTGTGGGGAACCATGCCATTATTGGCAATGAATTTATGGGATTAACCATAAAAGTAAAAGAAAGTGGTTCTCACCTAACTACAGTAGAACCTCCATAGTTGACCACCTCTCTACATTGACCTTCTCCTTAAGTCGACCTAATTTTCATAGGCTCGACATGCACCACATGCACATATCAGTACAGCAGGCCTAGTTCCTAATGTTAACCACCTCCACAGGTTGACCAGTTAGTTACAGTCCTTTAGGTGGTCAACTTATATACAGGTTCTACTGTATTATGAAAATTGCTCTATAATTCTATAACTAGCAGTAATATGATGTAGGGATAATCATTCTATGAAATACTATAATCAAACACTTAATAGTCTTCTATTTTTAAAACTTCCATTACTGGGTTTTTAAAGTGCAACTAGAATTCACACTGTTTAAAACAAATGAAAGTTATGGAGATAAAAGCAAAAGCTAATGTTTTACACCTTGTCCTCTTTTCTTACTCCCTGAAGTATGACTAGACTGACATGTAGCATTTTCACTTTATCAAGTATTATACGCGCCTGTAACATCACGTCTCTTTAGAACAATAGATGGTTCTCACTCATTATTTGTAAAGGCTACAAAACATGCCCGAGGATGATTCCACCGCAGTATTTCCAAGTTGGCCCTTTGGTGCTCACTCAAGTTGCCTTCAGTTTCATTTATCTTTTCCATGTTTACTCATGCATTTCACATTAGTTAAATATCTTTGATTCTACATATGTAGACCTATTTTACATTTGGAAGATATGCATATAAAAGTGAAATTCTGGGTTGAATTTTAATTGAATAGAGATTCTAGTTTGTTTCCTGTCAAAACAGGAAACACAGTCAGTCACACCAGAGGCTGTTACTATTCCCTCCCATTTTTTGTTCCTCTAGCAGGAGGGTCCTCCTGTGGCCTATAGTCCCCATGTTGTTTTTATAAGGCTTTTTTTGTTGTTGTTGTTATGTGTGGTGTCAGATGTCACAAAAAAGTATGTAAAAACATTTTTGCTAATAAGCTTTTGTTAGTGTTTGTGTACTTAATATATGGCCCCAAGAAACTCTTATTCTCCTACTGTGCTGGTAGAGGAAAAAAAAGAAAAGAAAAGTTGGACACCACTGAAAGAGTGACACAGATAATCCCTTGCTGTTTCATTTCATATGTCCCTGATTGTAAATAGGACCGAAAGTCACATCTATCTTTATTCCCTAAACAATTTCCGTCCCTGTAATTTATCTTTCCATTTTCTGATGATTTATTTGCTTTTCTTAGTATTTTTAGCAGCTTGCCACACATTAAGGACATTAATACCATGCCACTTAAAGACACTCTTTGTAATCAATTTATTTTCCTTTTATTCTGTTTCATGCAGTCTGTAATTCTACTTATATTTTATGTAGAAGTTGAAGTTCAGCCTTGGTTAAGGAAAATCTCTGCAAGGCGGCACCTGTGGCTCAGTGAATAGGGCATCGGCCCCATATACTGAGGGTAGAGGGTTCGAACCCGGCCCCGGCCAAACTGCAACAAAAAATAGCCAAGCGTTGTGGTGGGCGCCTATAGTCCCAGCTACTCAGGAGGCTAAGGCAAGAGAATCGCCTAAGCCCAAGAGCTGGAGGTTGTCTGTGAGCTGTGATGCCACAGCACTCTACCAAGGGTGATAAAGTGAGACTCTGTCTCTAAAAAAAAAAAATCTCTCCACAACCATATTAAACAAATAGATTCCCCTTGTTTTTAAAAGTAGATACATAATGTAATCTGAATGTGTTCCTCCAAAATGTATCCTGGAACCTAAGCCCTGTGGTAGTGGTATTAAGAAATGAGGCCTTTGCAAAATAAATTAAGTTAGATAAATGACCTTAAAAAGGAGGTCTGAAGTCTCCTAGCCACTGTCACCAGGACATAGCGTTCCTCTGCTTCTACCATATAAGAACAGAGAAAGCTTATCACACACCAAAGCTGCTGGCTTCTTGGTATTGAACTCTCCAGCCTCCAGAGCCGTAAGAAAGAGATTCTTACTATGTACAAACCACACAATCTAAAGTTTTTGTTGTAGTGTCAGGAACTGGATAAGGCAAAATGTATCTATACAGTTAGATTATATGCATATATATATGTGTGTGTCTGTGTGTGTGTAAAACATCCTTTATATTGTACACTTAGATATTTAATCCACTTAAAAATTAATGTCGAGGTCCAGGGTTCATATCCCACATAAGCCCACCTCCCAAAGAAATTATTTTTGCATATAACAAACAGTATTCAGTCTTGGTTTTGTTTTCCATTAAAATATTCAATTAAGACAGTCACATCTATTAACTAATAACTTTATTCATTGAATAGGTATAGGATTGAATCAAATTATTTTTGAAATTTTTTATGCAATTAATATTCTTCTTGTAATTTTTAAATAATTTTATTAGTTTTTCCAATGTATAAAAATCTTCACACTTCTGAAATATACTTGACCATGATATTCATATGTCATTGTCAAATTTGATATACTTTTATTTTATTCAAAATGTTGGCATCTTTAATCATAAGTAAAACTGGTTTGTAGTTTTCCTAGATTGTTCTTCACCAGGTTATTAGTATGAAGGCTCTTTATAAAATAAATTAAGCCAAGTATCATCTCTTCTAATGGTCTTTCACTTCAATAGTTATGAAGTAACCTATTTTATCACTACATTTAAAAAAGTAATTAAACCATAAAAATGTCAGGTCCTATGTATTTATTTATAATCAGAAATTTTCTTTAATATGTTTTTTCAAACTTTGATAAAAGTTATTGCTTTCTTCTTCACGGTTTCTGAAGTTTCTTGAGTTCACATTGGATAACATCATTATTTCACAATCTTTCTCATCCATAATGTAGTTTTTTTGTTGTTGTGTATTTGCCTTATCGGCATTTTTTAAGTTATATCTACCATTGGTCTTCAAAATGCTTTCAATTTTTTTTTAATTTTTAACAATTGTGTACACAATAGCGTCACAATATTTAAGGGAACTTGTGATACAAGCATACAATGTGTAATAATCAAATCTGGATTATTAGAATATTCATTACTTCAAACACGTTTTTGTGTTAGGAACTTTCCAAATCATCTCTTCCAGCTATGTTAAAATACAGTATAAAATAAATTATTAGTAATTAATAATTAAATTAATTTGATTCTGCTTATATTTATTACCTCAATTCTCTGACTTTATTATAATCACATATTTTTCTTGTTTATATCCTGATTTCTTAAGATATAAGCTTATTTTTTAATACTTTTACTGAGCGCAAAGTTTTTCTGCATAATCCATCATTATCAGTGTGTGATACAATAATTTTTAAACTTAAAGAATCATTTAGTCATTACCACAATCTAGTTCTCAAATATTTTCATCATCTTCCAATTTCATCAGACTCAGTTGCAATCAATCCCAACTCCCAATCTAACTCCAAGTAAACACTGATTTGTTTCTAACTATAAATGTAACATTTTTTCAAGACATTTAACAATAATGAAATCATACAGTGGTTAGTAATTTGTGTCTGGCTACTTTTGTTTAGCATGTTTTTGAGATTTATCCATGTTGGAAAATGTATCAGAATTCTATTGTTTGTATTGCTGAAGAGAATTCTGTTGTTTGTGTATATCACATTTGTTTATCCATTCACTAATGGATGGACGTTTGGTTCGTTTCCAGTTTCAGCTATACTGCACGTGGCAGAGAGTAACACTGCTATGTACACTTGGGAACAAGCCTTTGTGTGAACATTTTCATTTTGCTTGGGCAGGTATCCGGGAGTGAAATTGCCGGGTGACATGGTAAGCTTACATTTAACTTTCTAAGAAGCTGTCAAAGTAGCTCTACAGTTTTACATTCACATACCCAGAAATGTATGAACGTTGTATTTCTCTCTTCCTCTCCAAACATCTGGTATTGTGTACCTTTTGTATTTATATATTTTAGTTGAGAGGTAATGCCATCTATCTCATTGTGCTGTTAATTTGCATCTCTCTAATGACAAATGATGTTGAGTATAGTTTCACACATTCCCCATGGCATATCTTTGTGGGTGAAATGCCTGTTAAAGCATTTTGTGAGAGTTGAATCTGGATTGCTTATGTTTTTTCATCTCATTATTACTGTCACTATTTTTAGAGGCAGAGTCTCACTCTGTCACCCAGGCCGTAGTGAAGTGCTGTGATAAAGCACTTCAGCTCACTACAGCCTCAAACTTCGGGACTCAAGCAATCCTCCCACCTCAGCCTCCCAAAGTGCTGGAATCATAGGAGTGAGCCACTATCCTTGGTCTGTCTTCTTATTAAATTATAGGAATGCTTTATTTTTTCATATAATTCCTTTATCAAATATATGATATACAAATATATTCTAAGAAATCTTTGGCTAACACAACGTTTTAAATATTTTTCCCCCAAGTTTTCCTGCAAATTTTAGTTCCTACTCTTAGATTTATATTCCATGTTAATTAGTTTTGGATATGAGATAATAATCTAAATTTCTTAGTATGTATTATATATACAATCATCCTACTACTGTCTGCTGAGTGGAAAAACAAAAGCAGCCTTTTCCCCATTGCATCGCATTGACGCCTTTATCAAAATTCAATTGGTCACAAATGTGTGAGTACATTTCTGGATACCTAATTCTCTCCATTCTCAGTTTGTCTTTGTGAAATACAAATTTACATGCTTGTAGTTCATGAAATCCAATGCTTTTTCCTTAACAGACAAAAAAAACTGTAATTTGGAGAGAAATGTTTATCTGAGATTTTAGAATTAAAAACTTTAAGCATCAGGATTAAAAATTGTGAGCTATCTAATAAATTCTGTATTATTTCTAGATAAGAGCTATACATAAGAGTTGAACTTATTTCAATAAGGCATAAATACAATATGTTTTTTTTTTTTTAATTAATGTCAGTACTCAAAATCTCTTACTCAGCATCTTATCCGCACTGATGGTTTCAAACTCTATGATGTGCAAATTGTGAGTCAACTTGACCATGGATTACATTATTATGTAGATCTTTAAGTAAATTTTTATTTCAATTATTCAAGTTACTGTTAGCACTACCAATATATTTATGTTATTGTGTATATAAAGGCTTATTTTATACTATATCAAATATTAGGTGCTTTTTTTTTACTTTTTCTTTTTTTCTTTTCCTTTTTTTCTTGAAATAGAGTCTCACTATGTACCTTTGGTGAAGTGCTGTGGTGTCACAGCTCACAGCAACCTCAAATTCAGCTTAAGCAATTCGCTTCCCTCACCTACCCAAGTAGCTGGGACCACAGGTGCCTGCCACCATGCCCAGCTATTTTTGTTGTTGTCGTTGTTGTCATGGTTGTTTAGCAGGCCTGGGCCGGGTTCAAGCCCACCAGCCCCGGTGCATGCGGCTGATGCCCTAACTATTGAGTATGGGCACTGAAACTACGTGATTTTTTTTCTAACATATTAAAATATGTGAAGAAATGTGTAATCTAAGATTATAAACTACTCTCATCCACAGGGATGAGCCTGTACGTCTTGAGTTGTTTCTCTTCTTTGGCTTCAATTTGTTATAAGGTCCTTTTTTTATTTGAATATTTGCTTTTCTCTTCCATAGTATAATCTGCACTTAATAGACTTTTAAAATATAGTTATAGATCTCATTTATGCAGCAAATATTTATTGTTTCTTTACTAAACATCAATAATTCTTTCAAGAGCTGGTAATATAATATGTACTCAATCTAGTGGCAGAGATAGTCTACAAAAGAATATAATTCAAAATGTCAAGTCGTTGAACTGGTGTTTAGAGAAAGTAGTATGGCAGTGACTAACGAGGGAGTGTGTGATTCTAACTTAGGGGAAGTATGAGGAGAGGGCTGAGATGTACAAAGACATTTACGTAAAGACGATCACGTGATATGGTTTTCAGGGACTTTCTAAAAAGAGGAAAAAAAACAAAAACTGTCTTAACTACAAAATGATAATGATATGCACTAATACCAGGAATTATAATCATGCAAGAAATGCTCATAGAACTTTGAGAATGCTTACTTCTGATGCTCTTCTGTTTGTTTCTTACGTACAGTAATATAAAATTCAAAAATTCCAAACTCAAAGGTTTTGTAACAGATGAGTCACATGTGTAACATTTAACAAGAAAGAATTCTTTCACTTATAAACCCTTGGATTTCTAAAATGTACTAAATATAGAAGAACCTCTTGTAAACAGACATAAAATGGCACCTCTGTTTTTCAGCCACTGAAGGGAAACAGCTCAAGAGGTACAGGCTTATCCCCACAATGGTCACACGCTCTTTAAATAACTTCCCATGTCTCAGTGTAGTAATGTTTGAGTTAAGGTACCAGAGTTACAAGCACTAATCAATTCCTCAGTCATTTTCTTTCTTTCTTATTTTTTTTATTTGGAGATAGAGTCTCACTTTGTCACCCATGGTAGAGTGCCGTGGCATCACAGCTCATAGTAACCTCCAACTCTTGGGCTAAGGCAATTCTCTTGTCCCAGCCTCCTGAGTAGCTGGGACTACAGATGCCCGCCACAATGCCTAACTATTTTTTGTTGTTGTTTGGCCAGGGCCGGGTTCGAACCAGCCACCCTCAGTATATGGTGCCAGCGCCCTACTCACTGAGCCACAGGTCCCGCCCTCCTCAGTCGCTTTCTATGTACAGTATTGAGTCTTTTGAATCATTTCTTCAAGCAGAAATGATAATCACCATATTATACTAATATGGAAGCATACAGGTTGAATGCTACCTAATTGCAATTTTTGTGACTATATTTCTATCAGGGAACTTGCGAAGTTTTATAAACCACTATTTCGGGAAATCCTAATAACCAAAACATGGAAGTCATATTGTACCTGTCTTCAAGTTTCTAAATTATGAATAAGAAGATAGAATAACCAAGAAAATTAGTACACATTAAATTTTAAAAAATACTTGGAAAATGCTATAAAAAAATAAAGATAGAGCCACTGATAATAGAGGTATTAATTGTAAATGATGAACTATGAACTGGAAATCTTTAATAATAAATAAATAATATATTTCATTAGTTAAATTATATTTCCCCAAACAGGAAGCATTTATATACATAAAAAAGCCAAAAGTAAAATAACAAAAACTAACATCTTTTAACAACAAAGTATAAGAATTTTTCTTTGTATTTTAACAATATGAAGAAACATAACAGTAAGTGTATGCTGGATCTATTAATATTATAGTAGACTCTATTATAAACATTAGCCCAAGTCTAATGTTTCCTAGAAATGATGTTAAGATCAGAAAGAGAGTAGAATTTTTTTTAAACTATTAATAAGATTCTTGATAATTTAAAAAGTGCTGTACAAACTATGCCTTATGACTCTCAAGAGCATTTCTGGAATAAAAAAATTATTTATGCCTTCTTCCTGATACCGCACTCTTCCTAGCAAGGCGACATATTGCCATGAGCTTCAATTTAAAAATTTCCAGCCTTCCAAAGTATACTAATGAAACTTCATTATCTTTCTTTTTTCTTCTGAGTAATCAGGTTAACGTAATATCTGTAAAGGATTTTCAGTAAATCATCTGTAAATTTGGAATTCCAGCATTTCTTCAAATATTTTTTTCACTGTCACTTGGGACTCTAATCACATATCCGATAACTGTTTTAAATTTTGCCTCGTAGACAACTGGTGCTCTGTTCATATTTCTTAATCTTTTTTTCCTTTTCATCACATTGATCTGTCTTCAAGTTTAGTGATTATTTCTTTTGTTATCTTTATTCTTTATTAACCCTATTCAATGAGGTTTTGAAAAGTGTACATTAGGAGGTCTGTCTGGAAAGTATCAAGCCATACAATATGAAAAATAGAGACACACATGGCTGGATACTTTACAGACAGCCCTCATATGTTTCAGTTCTAGAATTTGCATTCAGCTCTCTTTTTTACATTTTTATTTTTCTACTGGGATGTCCTCCTCTCTAATTATTAATTAAGCTCATTTTATTAAGTATGACTATATTACCTGATTTAGATCCTTTGATTCCAACACCTCCATGAACTCAGGGTTAAGCTGTGGATTTTATATAAATATGTATACATATATAATTTTATGCATATAAACAGGTTTGGATTATATACAAGCCATTTGGTCATGTTATATAGATTCTTCATTCTGTAATATTCCTGCAAAGAATGTTACTGTTTTTGTTTTTGCAGGCAATTAATTGGTTAGGCTTAAATCGCACACTCTGCCTTGCCTATGGAAGAAGGTAGCCAAAAATCTCCATATTGTTCTTTTAGCCTCAGCCGCATGTTTTGCATCTGCTGAACCAGCCAGAGATTTGGATGAAATTTATATGCTTAGTTAAGACTTCCCTTTCTTGGCTCGGCGCCTGTGGCTCAAGTGGCTAAGGTGCCAGCCACATACACCTAAGGTGGCAGGTTCGAATCTAGCCCAGGCCTGCCAAACAACAATGACAGCATCAAAAAAACAAAATAAAACAAAACAAAAACAGCTGGGCGTTGTAGTGCGCACCTGTGGCCCCAGCTACTTGGGAGGCTGAGGTAGGAGACTCCTTTGAGCCCAGGAGTTGGAGGTTGCTGTGACCTGTGATGCCACAGCACTCTACCCAGGGGGACAGCTTGAGGCTCTATCTCAAAAAAAAGACTTCCCTTTCTCTAGCTTTCTCAATTTGGAGATCCTCTCCATCTTAAATTTGGAGATCCTCTCCATCTTAATTTCCAGCACCTCTTATTCTCTCTCCCTCCTGGATGCCCAAGAGACACAGCCCACTGTGACTGCAGGATGTCTCTACCCTAAGACTACCAAACCAGAAGCTCACACTCTCCAGGTCCTGTCTTCCAAGTTTTGACTCTTCTCTAAATCTTTCTCTGTTAATTTGTATAAATATATATTTTATTAATTATATTAAATATCAATATATCTGTTATACATAAATATAAATAAAATGAATTATATATATATGGGGGGTTTTTTGTAAGCAGTTCATAGTGTAATCTCTTGGTAGGCTGGCCTTTTAGAAACTGAATCCTTCATCCCAGAAATGAAACTTTCAGTGATTAATCTAAAGGACCCATCATCACTATCTTCATTCATATGGTCAAGGTGAATCCAAAATGCAGTTCAAAATATTCAGTAGACAACAAAGAAAGTGGCAGTTACTTACTGATGTTAGTAATCATTGTCCCAGGCTTGTCTTTTGTGTACATGTCTCTTATTTTCAAACATGTCCAACCTCAATTGGTTCCTTTTTGGTACTTAATCCTTCATCATACTCTTTCTTTTATAATCTAGCAAATGTCCTTTGCACTTGATTTTTTTAAATCAGTCTTGACTTCCCAAGTCTTCCCATCAAGGAAATTAGTCTACTCTAGACAAAGACAAAATCATCTCTCTCCACTGTGAACTACTGGAATAATATACACCTAATACCCTTTCCAATATTGCAGGAGGCCTTTTGTAATCTTACTTCTGACACATACGTGAAGGAAAGGCTACTAATGTATCTTCTGCTGAAGGGATATTTGTTATTAGTGGCTCCAAAAAATGTTTCTTGGTATTTATAAGGAAGGATTTTGACATTAGCAGTGGATCTTACTAGAAAGTCACTGTCAATGGCAACACTTTCCCATTTTTCAGAAGCTACTCCCAATGATAGTGGTTTCCACTGATATTTTCTATCCATGGCAAATGATAACAGATCTCTTTTTTTTTAATTTTTCCTGTATTAGTTTTTGGCAATAATCTTTTCTCTCCATATTCTGTGAAAAGATGCTAGTATAACTTTTTCCTTGAACAATTTATCTGGGACTCAATGTTAAAAAATATTCACATTAATTTATCATCACTCACTAGAAAGCAATATAGTGAGATAGCCTGCTTTAAGCCCCTTGTACTGCCATGGTTTTGAACCATTCTTTTAGAGGAACATGCACAGATTTCTAGCACAGGATTGACAAAAGGTTGACAGACATTTCCTATAAAGAGCCAGATTGCAGATATCTTAGGTTTTGTGAGCCATATCATTTCTCTCACAACTACTCAACTCTACCATCATAGCACAAAATTAGCCAATAAAACTTTATTTACAAAAACAGGCAGAAGGCAATTTGGCCTGTGGCCTGGAGTTTTTCCAATCTTTGCTTGATAGTATAGTGCAAAACAACTCCAAGTTGCCTCTAAACTTTTTCAGTATTCTTTTATGGGCCTCAAAGTAGACAAAAGTCCATTGACTCTTATATGTTGGGAAGAATTCCCATATATCTTAACGGTAACTTCTTAAGTCCTGCTATAAAAACCCACTATTTCCTTTCAGTGATTCCATAAATCAAGTGACTGTGACACTTGGAAAAAGGTACAAACTACTGATTATCTTCTCTACTATTCCAATTAAACAATGAGGTATCTGTATAAACATGTCCTGCAAAATTAAACAAACTAAACTTCACATCTTACTTTACTTGCCTAAGTGGCACTATTCCATAGGAGTTATATTTAATCAGGAAATAAAATAAATACTTGTGACTAAGGAATAAAAAACCAACTGATTAAATAAAGTCCAGAAACAAACTCACACATGTTCCTACTATGTGGCAACAATGATAAAAATGATGCTATGGTACATCAGTAAGTTACAGTAGGTCAAGTGGATATAATTAATGAGGAAAAACATCATATAGACTCTTCATACTGTCCACAAAAATTAATTTTGTAGAAATTGATTATTTCAATATGAAATACAAGCTCACGTAAATATTAGATTATATATTTATCTTAATACAGAAAATGTGAAATAAAAATCTTTTAGAAAGAAACATTAGAGAATAGTCTCATAACTTTGAGGCAAAGAGAAAGTTGATACATTAAACTGTACAAAACTAAGAACATCTATCTATCAAAAGGTATTGTAAATAGAGCCAATCAACCCACAGGGTAGGAAAAGTTTGCCAGAATATATAAAGAACTACGAAAAATCACTAAGGAAAAGGTAACACAATAGAAACTAGGCAAAAAATTAAAAAGACACTTCATCAAAGAAGATACCCAAATAGCCAAAGAACGTATGAGAGCTGTCTGGAAAGTATCCAATCATTCTTAATACTCTTTTCCATGTTACTTGGCTAGATACTTTCCATACAGTCCTCATATTTTAAGAAGGCTTCAAGTTTATTAAAAACACAAGTTAAAGTCATTAGATACACTTTAATGTACATCGTGGCTAAAGTAAGAAAGAAGATGGAAAGGATCTAGGGGTGGCAAAGCTCTGGAATAATCAGTATGCTTATATGTCACTAGTCTACAAAATGATGCAAACATTTTGGAAAACAATTTGATTCTCTATGCAAAAGCTAAACATATGCATGTCTGTGACCCAGAAAATTCAATTATTCTGTGTGGTGGAGAAAGGGGGGGGGTGTCTAACAAAACACTTCAAACGGTCACCAAAAAAATATGTATTAGTATGTTCATAGGCAGCACTAGCCACAACACTTTAAAACCCAGAACTACTCAGGTGTTCAACCAGAGTTTCATAGATAACTAAATTTCAATGTGTTTATATAATGCCATAAAATGTCATAATAAGAACAAACAGTCTATAACTATACACAACAATTTATGTGAATCTCACACATTTTAGTCTGAACAAAAGAATACAAACACACACACAAGTATACAAACCTTAGAACTATTCAAAGATGTTGGTTCCTTTTTTTTTCTTTTTTTTTTTGAGAGAGAGCTTTACTTTGTCACCCTCAGTAGAGTGCATCACAGCACACAGCAACCTCAAACTCTTGGGCTCAAGTGATCCACTTGCTTTAGACTCTCAAGTAGCTGAAACTATAGGCTTCCATCACAATACCCTGGTATTTTTTAGAGATGGGGCTGGCTCTTATTCAGGCTAATCTTGAACTCCTGAGCTCCAGCAATCCTCCTGTCTCAGCCCCTGAGAGTGCTAGGATTACAGGTGTAATCCATCATGGAGGGGCCATCATGCCCAGCCTGGCTCCTTTTCTTTTACAAGCATATCTTATAAAAAGGTATTATCCACAAGCCTAAATCAGATAGAATGACAAAATGATATTTGTGGGCCTACTATGTAGGGCATTAGGCTGTCTATGGTTACTTACACATAGGTAGAAGTGGAGGTATAGAGATTATTGACAAAACACAGACGCGCCTTCTATGCGCTACTTACAATGAGGGCTTGGAAAACTTTTTACACTTTCAATAGCACTCTATAGTCTTATAAATATCAGTGTCCCCCAAAGCATACTATTTACACTACATAGTATTTCAATTACATTTGGCTTATAGAACAACTCAATTGAAAGTATACAGAGAGAGATTCGGGATTTGTAGCAGTGATAGGAGTTACAAGGGTGAATGAGAAAGTACCATGTGAGCGAAATGTCTGAACTCTGAGTACTAAAAGATGGACAGTTTGACCTGCGAAACACCTTCTCCATGGGTTTGTGTTCCCAGGAGAACAATCCTGTCTATGAAACAGTAGTTATCCTGGAGAGATGATGCCATCAAATGAAGAAATAAAACTTAACTTGTAAATATTAATGCATCTTTCCCCCCATGGAGCCATTCTCTTCAGATTTTTAGATCCCCTTATGGATTAGAAAAAATATATATATATCCAAAACTGTGGCATCATAAGGAAGATATGTACAAAACATTTCCATGGAACTTCTTAGATACTGGGAAAGATAGCTCAATAAACCTTTCTCCAAATTAAGATGACAATATAATTATATTACACATTTGTATAAAAGTCCTTTTTCAATTATGAAATATAATTCAACCTTTAAGAAGGTCTTGATAATCAGGAACATATAAAACATGCATAAAGGTCTTGATCGCAGAAAAAAGGAAACTTTTTGATTAATCCTCAACATGAAACCATACTGAAACCAAAAAAGGAAATTCTATTTTTAAGTAAGAATTACTTTTTAATCAGGGTGCTGCTGAATTACACGTATCGCCCATTCAGGGGTGACAAAACATAAATGTTTATTTTATATGTATTCACATATAGACGTAAATGGCCTTATGTTTTATTTAGGTTTTACTATGGATGTTTTATGTAAAAATAATAGACTGCTGGAAGGGGTCAAAACGGGAGGTAGGAAGACCAGATACCGGTCACTTAGCAATTTTAAGTTTTGTTTTTTATTGTAATTAGATTTCAGTTTTATAATTATATATGAGATATATGAATATGAACCCTATATTTACCGGCAGTGATGCAGAGTATTTAGGAACACAGATCCCCGAGCTGTTACCACGATCACTGTTACCATGACCTTGTTCAAGTTACTTATCCTGTCTGTTCCTCAATGTTTTCATATGAAAAATGGGAAAATGACAGCTTTCAACTCAGGAGACTTTTATCAGGACTAAATGCATTACCACAAATAAAGCTCTTTTTTTGTTGTTTTTTTGCAGTTTTTGGCCAGAGCTGGGTTTGAACCCACCAGCTCCGCATATGGGGCCAGTGCCCTACTCCTTTGAGCCACAGGCATCAGCCACATATAAAGCTCTAAGAGTCTGAGACATGATAGGTACTAGGAAAATATTTTCAAAAGGAACGTATCAGTTTGCATTCCCACCAGCAGTGTAGAAGTGTTTCCTTTTCTCCACATCCATGCCAGCATCTCTGGTTTTGGGATTTTGTGATATGGGCTAATCTTACTGGAGTTAGGTCATATCTCAAAGTAGTTTTTATTTTCATTTCTCTGATGATTAAGGGTGGTGAGCTTTTTCATATATCTGTAGGCCATGCGCCTATCTTCTTTAGAGGAATTTCTTTTCAAGTCCCTTGCCCAGCCTGAGATGGGATCATTTGATCTTTTCTTGCTCATACGTTTGAGTTCTCTATGGATTCTGGTTATTAAACCTTTGTCAGAGACATACCCTGCAAATATCTTATCCCATTCTGCTGAACGCTTAGAGAACTAAAAACAGACCTGCCATTTGATCCTGCATTTCCTTTATTAGGTATATATATGCAGAAGACCAAAAATCACACTTTAACAAAGATATTTGTACCAGAATGTTTATTGCAGCCCAATTCATAATTGCCAGGTCATGGAAGAAGCCCAAGTGCCCACTGATCCATGAATGGATCAATAAATTGTGGTACATGTACACCATGGAATACTATGCAGCCATAAAGAAAGATGGAGACTTTGCCTCCTTCACGTTTACATGGATGGAGCTGGAAAATATTCTTCTTAGCAAAGTATCTCAAGAATGGAAGAAAAAGCATCCAATGTACACAGCCCTGTTATGAAACTAATTTATAGCTTTCATATGAAAGCTGTAACTTCATTATAGCCTAAGAATATGGGGAGGGGGGGTTGATGGGTGGAGGGAGGGTGACTCAAGGTATCACCTCTATGGTTTATCTTACAAGGGTACAAGCAAATCTTTCTAAAAGTAGAATACAAACATCTTAACACAATAGCTAAGAAAATGCCATGAAGGCTATGTTAACCAGTTTAATGAAAATATTTCAAATTGTATGTGAAAACACCATACTGTATGCCATGATTGCATTAATGTGCATAGCTATCAATTAATAATAATAATAAATACCCAGGGGGATGGCTTGAGGCTCTGTCTCAAAAATAATAATAATAAAATAAAATATCTGCTGTGTTATTTTTGGGTTGGTATATATTTGAGTAACACCATAAAAATACAACTAAATCAACATAGGAAAGAGCATAAAAATCATTTTCCTTAAGAGGATCCATGTATTATTGACTTTGGAAAACAGTACTTGAAAGCATACCAGAGTTATTAAGCTCAGACAGCTAGTGTGGACACATTTATAGGTATAGAGGCCAGGCACTACAAAATTGTCTGTCACCAAAATAAATAATGTTGGTACAATTCTCCAGTGAATCACACTGTATTTTAATTTAATCTGAAAATTAAAAATGCAAACATGATACAATATATGTGTGTGTATATATATGTGTGTATGTGCTGTAACTATTATCCACAAAGCTACTCCATTAACAGGAATTATCATTCCCCATTTTTTTAATGGGGTGGATATATTCTGCTTTCTGTCCTGCATGTATAGATTTTGGCAACTTCTTCTCTGCCCATATTGTGCTATTGGAAATATAGATCAATATTTCAATAAAATATTTCAATTATATATATATATATATATGCCTGTGTGTGTGTGTGCATGTATAGCACAATATTGAATTCTCCTGGCCACAATGATTGGTTCCAGAAAAGGAGAGTATCCAAGAAGAGCTGATAGAATTTCCTCAAGAAGTTGGAAATATGGGCACTAGTTTTTCAAAAGACTTTTCTCTCAGATCCATGGAAGTAAGCCAAATTAAAAACTGCATGGACAAATTCTGTCCAAAAATTAAGTCAAATAATCCCAACCTGAGCTAGGAAAAACAAAGAAATTCCTCATAAATGCCTTTTAATTATAAAAAAATTGATAAGATGAGTAAAAATTAGGTTGTGTTCTATATGAAATTTAAGTCTTTATTGTAGAATAATGATTTTAATCACAAGAGATTACTATAATATCAATTAATTAAATCAATTAATTTATGTTTAAATTACTTAAACATAACTCAGCATTCAACTTTCTATTACATGTCCTATTTATATAGAATTGCATCCTTTTAAAGAGGAACAAACATGATTTGTATATTAGTATATTTTTACTATAAATGTTCTGAAGTTCACATTCAAGTCAGGGATAGTTTCTAATTTGTTTTTCAAAAGTGAAATGAATAAAAAAGAAAAATATCTGTTTTATATGATACTTGGTATATTAGTCAAAATCAAATATAGCATCTAAGACCCAAATAAAAAATATGTACTAAATATTGGCATAGTGTTAGTTAATGATAATTTTTAAAAACCCAAAGAGCTACAATGCCAGTCTTTTCATAAAACCAGCACATTTTACCCCATGATTGCATTAACGTACACAGCTATGATTTAATTTTTTAAAAAAAGTCTATATACAGTATAGAAGAAAAACAGAAAGAAAGAAAGTATATAGAATTGAATTTATTTACAAAGAGGGGCTGTTAGGGATGTTAATTTATTTTACTATAGTAATAATTTTCTTACTTGTATATACTCATATGCCATGATATGTGGTATACCTTCAATATATACAATAATTTTTTTAAAAAATGTTTTTTCTGGAATTATCTCATTTGAGCCTCACACAAAACATTTAAGAAAGTGAACTCATCTTTTTTGAGAAAAAAAATTTTGTTTTTGTTTTTGTTTTTTTGAGAAAGAGCCTCAAGCTATCTCCCTGGGTAGAGTGCTGTGGCTTCATGACTCACAGCAACCTCCAACTCCTGGGCTCAAGCGAGTCTCCTGCCTCTGCCTCCCATGTAGCTGGGACCACAGGCGCCCACCACAATGCCTAGCTATTTTTTGATTGCAGCCATCATTGTTGTTTGGAGGGTCCAGGCTGGATTTGAACCCACCACCTTAGGTGTATGTGGCTGACACCTTAGCCACTTGAGCCACAGGCGCTGAGCCGAGAAAAATTTTTTAAAAAGCCAACAGTGATTAAGTACTTATCCAAGTAAAACAACTGATAACTGACAGATGTGGAATCCAGTCCCAGTTCAGATGATTCCCAATCTCTACCTCAACACAGTAAACAAGTTTGCATCTCCATAACAAGGAAGCCATGACCAAAACATAAAAAAATGAAGCAAGTTATGAACTAGTGAAGTTATCACTTTATTAACTATAAAGGCAATGACGTTAAGAGGCATTACAGTGGAGGGGTGAATGAACGCAAGCGTGCTCAGAGTTAACGTCATGGATAAAAAAGAAGAATATGAACTTCTCCCAAAGGATACATCAAATGTGAATAGGCCTGGATAAAGTTCCTACAGTGGTAAGGGGCGTTCCAGAAGCATGGGTTTAGTGAGAGGAGAAAAGCTTCAGAGACCCAGTGGGGGTTAGGGAGGCATGGAGTAAAGGATGATGTCATTTATAAAGAAAACGTGAAAGGGAATTTCATTGGCTTATAAAAACATAAGTTTTATAGCAAGGATGTGCCTTGTCATGAACAAGATATTCAAATACATCTGTTAGAAAAAAAGATACAGTGAACCAAGAGAAAGGGACACAGGCCTGTGTCACATATGCAAAAGAGAATAAGAGATTAAATCTGATAAAGTTTTGCTTTCTACTTTTAAAGCAGGAAATTCTACCTACTTGGCAATTATTGTTGTAAAAGAAGAGGTTAATAGGGAAAAGCACTGATTTGTGTGTTAGATTACTAAAGAATATAAGCTTAATCTATAAGAATTGAAATAGTTAAATAGTTCACAAATATGACAGAAAAATCTTAAACTCCCTGCGAGACTGTGAAGCATCTTTGCTTGTGCCCTAGAGACACCTGGGGCTTAATGAACCATTAAGTACAAAGGAAATCTTTTAAAAGACTTGTTGAATAGGAAGTATAATTGACGAAGTAATTGTGTTAAATCAAAATCATTGAAAATAAGAGTGTTTATGATATTATTTTAGTTTAATTCTTGGCAAGGCAGAGAACTATTTAAAGAGGTATCAAAAGCTAATTGATCTACTTTATCATTTTATTAATCCAAATCCTCTGAGAAGTAGACACTTAATGGGATTAAAAACAGGAGGAAGCTGGAAAAGCCTGGGAGAACCATCGAATCACGATGAAATTATGACCCTGAGTGAAGTAGAGAAAAAAGGAAGCTGAGTGAAAACTTGCTAGACTGTTGTACAGTTTAAGGAAAATGAGGCAGTCAGTGGTGGTCCCAAGGCAAACCTCGTGGGGACAGGCTGTGGGAGGCAGAGCGACTTCTCCTCTAATAACATTCTTTCCACCTGTCAGAGGCCACATAGCCCATGCAGACTTGTTATTGGCAAGTACAGTTTTCCCTCTCCGAGGATGATCTCCACCTCATGTGTTAAGATTTATGCAACCTTGTGAAGACTGTATGCATAAGGCTGTTTCCACTGTTCAGGTGCTGGCTGCAGCCATCAGCTGGGTCAGCCCTCCTGACCTCATCCTATCTCTCCTCCCTTCTTGTGAGTGTTTTGTTCTCATGTGAGTCCCTGTTCTCCATTTCCCACTTTTCCACTCAGGTCAACTCTCTCTCCTTGTGATGGTTTGTGAGAGGTCTCCTTCTCATGACGACTCACTAGACAAGATGACTGTCAGAGGCGTCAGGCATCTCTGGAATGGGCTTGTGTTCGTGTCCTGGATGCACTTAGTCATTGGCTAAGGGAAAGATAGACACAGCCACAGCATTGACGTAATGCTGGATTTTAGAGCAGGACACCTGAAGCCCTTAGTCAATCACCCTCCCTGCCATTTCCATGAGAGCCATAGTCGTTTTGCTTCAGGCTGGCCATGGGCCCCATGTAAAATTAAAATGAATTTCTTGGCATTTTATTCATAATGAAAAATATATAATTGTGAGCTGTTTACTGAAATCTAATAATTTTATCACTTTGTAGTTTCCTATATCGTATAATAAATGGAGACTGTCGTGATACACTATGAAATGACATTTTGAAAGATGAGAGTCACATTTGTGGGTTGGCAACTACCACCTCTGGCAGGCCATAGTATCATTTATCTACTCATCTATTTAATCTATATATTTTTTAAAGAAAATGTTAGCATGGTCTAGCCCCTGCCTAACCTTTCAACCTCATATTTCATACTATACTTATTGCTTACTACACTCTATTATTCAGTGATTTTTTTCTATTCATTGAACAAGCCAAACTCTTTCCAACTTTAGATTATTACCACTGTCTCCTTTGCCTGGAATGTTCTAGATTTTTACATGTCAGACTCTGTCACACTATTCAAACCTCAACACAAGTATCACCACCTCAGTGGGGCTTGGGCTGATGATTTCATGTAAATAAGCACCTTATCCACCAACAGCTATCCTGTTACTAGTTTTGGGGGGGGTGTTATTTATTTTTTGTTTGTTTTTACTTTATAGCACTTATCAGTAACAGCAATGACCATGTTTTATTGGTATTCAGTCTTTGTAGTTTTGTGTCCTGACAAAATCATGACTAATGCACTTCACTATATCAATATCTAACTACTGCTAGTATTTGATTCCTAAAACTCAGTAAATGTTTGTTGAAATGATAACTGACAAAAGAAAACTTGTCAAGTGCAAAAATGGGTCTGAGAATTCAAAGATATGATTTCTCCTTCATTAGAGAGTTTAGGCTAATTAGAGTGTATATGAGTTAGAATTTATCTTTCCTTAGCTTCCTAACAATCATCCCTTCCTTCTTCAATTGCTCCAGGCACCCCTCCTCATGGATCAGTCCTTATCTTTTTTTTTGGTTTTTTTCATGGTGGACTAGCCCTGAACAACAGAGACTTTAGAGCAGTACAAATATAACATTCAAGAAAACAATTTATCTAGAATTTTACTTCTAATGCTTTTTAAATAATAAAGCAATAGTTTTAATCCTTCTGAAAAAGTATAAATTTTATATATCAAGATCTTTTAGAATTATCTTAACAGATCATGAATATACTATTTGATCAACAAATGTCTTCGGAATACTAAGCATGTACCAGGCAGTATTTTGAAGTAATGAAGATACAACAGAGAGCCAAACATTATAAGGACCTCATAGAATTCAGAGTTTATTAGGAAAGAGAGACATACACAATAGGCAAGGAAACATTATCACAAACTGAAATAAGACTTTGAAAAAAAGGGAAAAGGAGAACAGACTGCATATAAAAGGCTTTGTCTACTTATGTAGGTCAAGAAAGATGTTCCAGAGGAAATGATGTTTGCCCTAATGAATAGGAAATAACTAGGTGAAATTGAATGGCAGGGTAGCCAAGAGGGGTGACGGCAAGAGCCTTCCAGTACAGGGCACAGAAAGTGTGAAAAACCTGAAATAAATGCAACTCAAAAGGACCTGAAGAAAATGAGGCCAAATAAATAAACGGAAATAATATCTTTAGGTCCCTATGAGCCATGCTAAGCTTTATTTAAAAAAACAAAACAAAAATTAATCAAAGCATAAATTAAATGTGCATGTTCCGGGGAACTTAAGTATGCGTTCTTTATATCCTGGTTGGAAATACTTCTCAAAAAATTGTTCTTTGGCTAGGCTCATCAAGGTTTGTGCTAGCCTAGTATGGAAGAAAACTAGTAGTCCAAACTCTGGTGATTGAATTACCCGAAACTTGGAGTCTATGATTGTGCAGGTGCTGTAATGAAGAATGGCAGATCTTGGAGATAATGAAAATTTAATTACATACTTAGTACAATTAAGCCATGAACTCATGAGGGAACATAAAAATTAAAAATATATCCTCTATGCTTTTGGGTAGCAGAAAACATTTTCATATTAGAGACTTAATTTCTATTATCGGTGTCAATATCAGTATCATCCTCCAATATTTCATATGGGCTTCACTAATGGAATTAGAACAGAATCAGGTGGCAATGAGTAAGAAATCTCTCTATTGATAAAATATATTGGCAGTGTTTGTTCTCTTCTCCACAATACTTCGGTTGGCCTCTGTCGGACCGAATTATATGCATCCCTTATGATATGGAAAACAAATTTAATGATTCATGTTTTAGGCTTCCTGAAAATTTAAAGATACAACCGAATAGGAGAGAGTGGGGCAGGAAAGGATCACAATTTTTTGTTTTTTTTACCATACTGGTGAAAGAAACAATTAAAAAGTATCGTTGAAGTTCCTGTATTTGGTACAGAGTAAAACTGTATGTAATAATGACTTTATTTGTTTAGCAAAGCCTTTGTTTCTTGCAGTAAATGTGTACTTCCAAATGTTAGTTTAGTATTTGGCTCAAGTAACACTGTCCCTGTAAGTTAACAGCACTTTTGGAACTTGAATAATTGGATGCATTTTATATTATCCCATAGAAATTATTTTATGAATTTTGTCCTTAACAGTCTTATTTTTGTTTTATCTGTATTCTTTAGTGTGTGTATATTTATGTGTGCATATATGTATAAATAAATATTTTTTTCTTGAATACTTCTCATTTCTGCCATTTTGTTATGATTTCTTTTTAAATGTTGACAACAATTACTTGAGAGAAAAATTCCCAGAAATTTTTAAACAAGCATACCTAGGCAAAATTGATGATATTTCTTTAGGAAAAAATATCTTTTTAATAAAGTAATCATCTTCAGGAAAATTCACAGAGGGTGGAGAAGGAAGGAAAGAACCCCCCCTACCTCTGCAGTGAATGAACCCTGAAGCCTGTGTTGCAGCATGACAGCCCTCACATCCATATCCTGACCATGAGCTATGCAAGAGTGCATAATTTAATATGATGACTCATTCAAAACAAAAAAACAGCAAAAACTACTTGGCACCTAATTTTAACAGGTTATCATAATAGTTGTTTGGAGGGAATGTAAAAATAAATAAGACAAAATTTCAGCCTTTAGAAATGCAAAACATAGAAGAATAAAAGCATACACATAACCCAAGGGAGAATCAGATACAAATTTTTGGAGAGAGTACACCAACAAAACATAGAAATTCAGAGGATTGAGAGGTGGTTGTGGGACAGCCAGAGAGAAGCAAAGGGAATTTTATGAAAAAGCATGATTTCTCTCTTGCATCCTAACCAAGTAGAAGAGTTTTACTCAATGAATAAATATAATATATTTAGATATTTACCATGATAAGTGAATAGTAGAACTCTGAGGAAACATCTGTTCATTCATGAAAAATAAAGGGCAGAAACAGAAAAGGTAGAGAAGGAGATATTTGGAAAGAAACCCAACACATAACACAGATACACAACTGAATTGACAAGAGAAGTCAGTGGATGAGGACATGTCTAGTAATGTCAAATGTTTTAGATCAAGAAGGATTCAAAGGGAAGATTTAGTATTTAATGTGGTAGTAAAGCATACTAAGTGACCTTCAAGAGTATTTCAGGTACATTGAAGGAGCTGATGTGGCAATGGAATAGCTTAAGAATAGGTATATATTGTGTTTGTGTGTACATATTTATATACAATTCGTTCTCTTTTTAAGATGGATACAGCTTTTGTAAAATTTTATAATTCAAAAAATACAATTGTAGGAATCACTTATATGTATGACTACCATACCAAAAATGACAAATGGCTAAAGAACAAGCACAGAGGAGCAGAGCAAGATGGCAGAGGAGGATCATTCCACTGAGCACTCCTAGAAGGACTGGGGAAAAGAGAGAGAACCCAGCCATAACTGGTGCAAGGACATTACCCAGAGTCATAGCTGGGTCATGAGCTGGATACAGCATATGACCCAGAACAGTGGGAAAATGATGAATTAGGACAGTGATTGCAACCAGCTAGAACTAGCTAGCCCCCCACAGAGGTCTGGGATGGGAGGAAGTCTTTCCAGAGTTTTTAGTTGTTAGGGGAAGCCCCACATTAAGTAGAAAGCTTGGAAGAGTGGGGGCTGCTCAAACATTATACAGCAACCAGATTTGAATGCAAGTTGGAATGGATTTGCCATAGGTTTGGTGGCTGGCAAAGCAGCCATATTGAAGCAGCCATATTGAGAAGGTAGGGGTGGGGAGCTCTCTTCCTGGGAAGGTCCTGAAAAGGTCTTAGCAGGGACCTAAAGCACAGCCATCTTACTTCAACCTGCTGGGAGGAGAACTCCAATCTTGGGTCAGGCTGAGGGACTCTTGCACCCCATGGGAACTGGAGTCAGGGGGCACTGTGAGACCTACCCTTGAAGGATTCTTGTGAGCTTTAAGATCCCAACCTGGCAGAGTCTGAATGTGGAGGAAACAATCAGGTGATCACCCAAAGCAACTAAGTTTGGAAAAGCACCATAGAGTTTGTTGGCTGTACTCTACATCTGCTTAAAAAGCCACAGCGCCACCTGGGTTCCCAGGGACATATTGCAACATATTGTGTATGACTATCATACCACTTTGCTCAGGCTGAGGCCACTTCAAGACCTAAGTGCTGAGACAAGATAATTTGAAACAAAGGAAGCAGTGAAAAGAAAAAAGGAGGACAAGGAAGTGAATAAGAAGAATGAACACATGAGGAGGAACCAAACAGAAAACTTCAGGCATCATGAAAAACCAAAATAGAGCCAGGAGCCATGGCTGACACCTGTAATCTTAGCACTTAGGAGGGTGAGGATGGGGAATTGCTTGACCTCACAGGTTCGAGACCAGTCTGAGCAAGAATAAGACCTCATCTCTAAAAATAACGAGGCATTGTGGTAGGTGCCTGTCGTCTCAAGTACTTAGGAAGCTGAGGCAAAAGAATTGCTTACTCTCAGGAGTCTGAAGTTGCTGTGAACTGATACTACAGCACTCTACCAAACGTGACAAAGTGAGATTATGACTAAAAAAAAAAAAGAAAGAAAAACCAAAATGGAGGAAATCCACCAAGGGACCATGAGGCAGCTACTGTAAAAGAGTCCATCTATAAAGAATTAATGGACTTGACAGAAAGGAAATTTAAAATATGGATGAGAAAGACAATAAAAGTAATGGATGAGAAAATAGAAAGACAGAACCAAAAGTCAGACAAGAGATATATAGATTATAGAAAGGATATGGTGGAGCTTAAGGAAATGAAAGAGACAATCAGGGAATGTAAAAACGTAGCAGAAAGTATCAAGAAAAGGTTAGAGCAGGGAGAAGAAAGAACTTCAGAGCTAGAAGATAAAGTTTTCAAGTTAACCCAGGTAATTAAAGAGGCAGAAAAGAAGAGACAGAAAGCAGAACAGGTACTCAGAGAAATATGAGACTCCATTAAGCATTCAAACATATGAATGATAGGGATTACTGAAGGGGAAGAAGATTATCTCAAAGGAATGGAAGCCCTACTGGAGAATATCATACATGAAAACTTCCCAAGGTTTACTAAAGACCCCAACACACTCCTTTCATATGCATATTGAACCCCAACACCACCACAACTTAAACAGAGCCTCTGTAAGACACATGTAATGAACCTATCCAAAGTCAAAATGAAAGGAAAAATTCTGCAAGGAGCCAGGAGTAAGCACCAACTGACCTACAGAGGTAGAGCCATCAAGATGCAGCCAACTTTTCATTTATTTGTTTGTTTTTTGCAGTTTTTGGCTGGGGCTGGGTTTGAACCTGCCATATGGGGTCAGTGCCTTACCCTTTCAGCCACAGGCACTGCCCACAGCTGACTTTTCAAATGAAACCTTCCAAGCTCGAAGACCATTGTAATCCACCTTCAACATTCTTAAACAAAACAATTTTCAGGCCAGATTCCTATATCCTGCTAAGCTAAGCTTCAAAATTAATGAAGAAATCAAATCTTTTATGGATATACAAGCACTGAGGAAATTGGCCACAACAAGACCAGCTCTACAGGAAATACTTAGACCTATTCTCAGCACTGACCATTAAAATGGACCACTGGCAAAGTAAACACCCAGAAGCTAAAGGTCAAAATTTCCCTTCCACAATGGCACAAAGGATAAAACAACACAACAGACTTTCAGAAAATAAGATGACTAGAACTCTACTACACTAATCAAATCTCTCAATAAATGTCAATGTACTGAATTCACCACTGAAGAAGCATAGGCTGGCTGATTGAATAAATAAAGCACAAGCCATCTATATGCTATCTCTAGGAGCCACACCTGTTTTCAAGGACAAATCAAAACTCAGGGTTAAGGGATGGAAAACAGTATTTCAACCAAGTAGAAATCAGAATAAAGGAGGGGTTGCAATATTAATTGCAGATACAAGCAGATTTAAAGCAACTAAAACTAAGAAAGACAAAGTTGGATACTTTACACTAGTCAAAGGAACAATACAACAAGAAGACATTTCAATTTTAAATATTTATGGACCCAACATAAATGCTCCCAGATTTAAGAAACAGCCCTTGATGGGTCTGAGCAATATAATATCCCATAACACCATAATAGTATCAAACTTAAACACCCCTCTGAGAGAACTGGACAGATCTTCTAAACAGAAACTAAACAAAGATACAAAGAACTTAAATGTGACCCTAGAACAAATGGGATTAATAGTCATATACAGAACACACCATCCCAAAGCTAAACAATATACATTTTTCTTGTCAGCCCATGGTACATACCCTAAAATAGACCACATCTTAGGATACAAATCAGACCTCAGAAAAATTAAAAGTATATAAATTATACCTGTATCTTCTCAGACCACAAGGCAATAAAGGTGGAACTCGTGTCCAACAATAATGTTATCTCTATACAAAGACTTGGAAATTAAACAACCTTATGCTGAATGATAGTTGGATTCAGCAAGAGATAAAAGAGGAAATTGTTAAATTCCTCAAACACAATAAAAATGAAGACACAAGTTATCAAAACTTGCAGGAGATAGAAAAAACAGTCTTAAGAGGAAAATGTGTCCCACTAGGTTCCTATATTTGAAAACAGAAAGCGAGCACATAAGCACACTCACAAACCATCTTATGGTTTCAGGAAAAGAAGAACAATCTAATCCCAAACTTAGCAGAAGAAAAGAAATAAACCAAACTAAATCATAGATTAATGAAATTGAAAACAAAAGACTCATCCAGAAAATTAGCAAAACTAAAAGCTGTATTTTTGAAAAAATAAATAAAATTGATAAACCTTTGGCCAGATTAACTAGAAACAGAAAAGTAAAATCTCTAATGACCTCAATAAGAAATGATAAAGGGAAAATAACAACAGATGCCACAGAGATATAAGGGATCATCTCTGAATTCGATAAGAAATTCTATGCCCAAGAATTTGACAATGTGGAGGAAATGGATCAATACCTGAAATCACACCCTCTCCCTAGACTTAAGCAAGAAGAAATAGATCCCTTGAACAGACCAATTTCAAGAACTAAGATCAAAGAAATAATAAAATATCTTCCAACAAAAAAATACTCTGGTCCAGATGGCTTCACACCAGAATTCTATCAAAACTTCAAAGAAGAGCTGATACCTATACTACAGAAATTATTCCAAAATATTGAGAAGGAAGAGAACTTCCCCAACATGTTCTATGAAGCAAATACCACCTAGATACCAAAACCAGGAAAAGACCCAACTGAAAAGGAGAATTTCAGACCAATTTCACTAATAAACATAGATGAAAATTTTTCCTATTATTTATTTATTAATTTTTATTTTTTAATTAATTATTTTTTATTAAATCATAACTTTGTACATTGATGCATTTATGGGGTTCAGGGTCCTGCTTTGATATATATTGTGAAATGTTTACATTGAACTAAGTAACACATTCATTACATTTATACTCATTTCTGAATAGTTTTGAAATGTACCATTGCATCATGTACAATTTCAACAAAATCCTACCCAATAATTTACAGCTACACATTAAAAAAATCATTCATCATGGCTCAGTGCCTGTAGCTCTCAGTGGTTAGGGAGCCAGCCACATATACCATGGCTGTCAGGGTTGAGCCTGGCCCGGGCCTGCTAAACAACACAACAAAAAATAGCCAGGCATTGTGGTGGATGCCTATAGTCCCCTCACTTGGGAGACTGAGGCAAGAAAATCACTTACGCCAAAGAGTTTGAAGTTGCTGTGAGCTATGATGCCATGGCACTCTCCTGAGGGTGACATAGTGAGACTCTGTCTCAAAAAATAAAAAATAGAAAAATAAAAAAATAAAATAATTCATCACAATCAAGTGGCTTTCATCTCAGGGATGCAAGGTTGGTTTAAAATACACAAGTACATGAACATAATTCACAATATCAATGGAAACAAAACCAAAGACCATGTGATCCTCTACAGATGCAGAAAAAGCATTTGGTAAAATTCAGCATCTTCTAACTAGAACATTTAAGAACATAGGCTTAAGTGGCCCATTTCTTAAACTGATCAAAGTCATCCATGAAAAACCCACAGCTCATATTACACTGAATAGAGTAAAACTGAGAGCTTTTCCACTTAGAACTAGAACCATACAAGGTTGTCCTCTATCACCACTACTATTCAATATAGTTCTGGAAGTTCAAGCCAATGCACTAAATCAAGAGAAGGAAATAAAAGGCATCCAAATGGATGCAGAGGAAGTCAAACTCTTGCTCTTTGCCAACAATATGATCTTGTACTTAAAGAACCCCAAAGACTCAACCCCAAGACTCCAGGAAGTGATAAAAAAAAAATACAGCAATGTCTCAGGATATAAAATCAATGTCCACCAGTCAATAGCCTTTGTATATGCCAATAACGTCAAGATGAGAAGCTAACTAAGACACAATTCCCTTCACAGTAGCTCAAAAAAATTGAAATACCTAGTAATATACATAACAAAAGAAGTGAAGGACCTGTAGAAAGAAAATTACAAAACCCTAAGAAAAGAAATAGTAGAAGATACTTCCCAGCATGTGACTGGGAAGAATCAACATTGTGAAAATGTCTATACTACCCAAAGCAATTCACAGATTCAAAGAAATCCCCAATAAATACCAACATCATACTTTCAAGATTTGTAAAAAATAATTATTTGTTTTGTATGGAACCAGAAGAAACCTCATATAGCCAAGACAATTCTTAGAAATAAAAACAAAGCTGGGGGTTTCACCCTTCCAGACTTTTGGCTATTCTATAAGGTATTGTCTCAAAAATAGAGACATTGACATTGGAATTGAATAGACAACCATGAGATGAAACTAACCTCTTACAGCCACATGATCTTTGATAAACTAAACAAGTACATACACTGGGGAAAAGAATCCCTATTCAATAAATTGTGTTGGGAGAAGTGGATAAGCATATGTAAAAGACTAAAACTGGATCTGCACCTCTCACCACTTACAAAAATTGATTCAAGATAGATAAAAGTTAAAAAAAAGATAGATAAAAGTTTTAAATCTAAGGCATAAAACAATAAAAATCCTGGAAAAAGTGTGAGGAAAACACTTGAAGATATTGGCCCGGGAAAAGATTTTATGAAGATCTCTGTGGCAATTACAACAACAAAAATAAACAAATGGGACTTAATTAAACTGGATAGCTTCTGTACAGTCAAGGAAACAACAACCAAACCAAACAGGCAACCTTCAGAATGGGAAAAGATGTTTCATGTTATGAATCAGACAAAAGCTTGATAACTAGAATCTACAGAGAACTCAAGTTAATCAACAAAAAAATGCCAAACGATTCCATATATCACTTGGCAAGAGACATGAACAGAACCTTCACTGAAGAAGACAGATGAGTGATTAACAAAATGCGAAAAAATGTTCATCATCCCTAATTATTAGAGAATACAAATCAAAAACACCCTGATATATTACCTGACCCCAGTGAGAATGGCCCACAACACAAAATCTCAAAGCTGCAGAGGCTGGCATGGATGTGGAGGGGAGGGAACACTTTACACTGCTGGTGGGACAGCAAACTAATACAACCTTTTTGGAAAGAAGTATGGAGAATCCTCAAAGAACTCAAATTAGACCTCCCATTTGATCCTGCAATCCCACTACTAGGCATCTACCCAGGAGAAAAAATCCTTTTATCACAAGCACATTTGCACTAAGCTGTTTATTGCAGCTCAATTTACAATCTCCAAAAATGTGGAAACAGCCTAAACGCCCACCAATTCGGGAATGGATCAACAAGCTGTGGTATATGTATACCATAGAATACTATTTAACCTCTAAAAAGATGGAAAGGCAAGAATCCAATGTCCTCTAGTCTATTATGAAGGCAGTAGATGAGCTAATGCGGGTGGGGGGTGGGGAAAGGAATAAGCAAATGGGGAGTGGGGAGGAGGAAGGGGGATGGGGGTGTCACGGTATATGGCACACCTCTTGGTGGCAGGACACAATTATATGAAGGACTTTATCTAACAAATTTAATCAGTATAATCTAATTCTTTGTACCCTCAATGGATCCCAAACAATAATAATAATAATAAAAAGGAACACACAGACATGATAGATAGAGCAACATTTACGGGGAAGAACTCACAGAAACAGAAGTTCTTACAGGTGTGTAGGTCCACTATAATACATTTCATTCTACTTCAGATTCACTGAGCTCTAGACTTTTCAGAGAAGGATTCTGACTCTGAGGCTGTTATGCTTTTAAGTTATGAACAGGGGAGCACCTAGGTTGAATACAATAGCAGTATGACTGAGAATAACCCATTCCTGTGATATCAGTTCAGCATTTGTAACTGGTCTTAGGTGACAATTGTCTATGAATCTCTTACATTTCTGCACACCCTACTAGTGAGACACTGATAACCATTTGTTCAAGACTATCTTATCAGGGATGCTAGAATATCAAAACACCCTGGAGATGGAGATAGTGTCTCCCTCCAGGGAAAAGGGCAGATTTTCTAGAAGCCTTGGAAAATAGAATAGTATTTCCTTGTAGAACAAAGGTAAGGCATGTCTATTATCAGTACAGTAAAGAAAGTATCTCCCTTCAGAGCAAAGAGTGTGCATGTTTACAGCTCATTATAAAAGACATTGGTTTTCTACACTCAGGATTCTTCTGTAACACAACTCACTACATGGATCGGGGCTGTCTGGCCCTCGTTAGTTGCCCTGTAGGATGTGAAGCTTGAGCAGCTGTGCAAAAGTGCTGATCCTCTGGCTGCTGCTATTCTTATGAGTAATACTATTTTATTATCTCTGATGTAGGACTAGCAGGTCATTTCCAGGAATGAAACAGTTGTAGCTATATTATTAGCTTATAAGTAGGGTGAAATCTCAGAATATTCTGAATTTATGATGGTTGGGAGGTCCACCAGCCTCTCTCTTAGCTTGGCATAAAGCCCAGTTTTAATTCTGTATCTTGACCAGCTACTAGCAATTTTAATGACATTGTTATTCATAGTTCAGGAAATACCAATGTCTTGTTGTTAAATGGGAATTAGGGTCTTAACAATGGATTGTTAACTACTAGAGTTTAACAAGAGGCCAATCTAGAGGAAATCAGTTTAATACAATTTAACTCTCCATGCCAGAAAGGATGTATTTTACTTTTGGAACCAGAAATAAGTAAAGTTTTGGTCAGTAGACTTATAGGAGCCAGTTAAGACCTAGTAATGGAAGGTACTAAAGAGTAGAGGCATCATAGAACCAGGCCTACAGTAGGCAGGAACTAATGTGTCAAGAGCGGAAGGCGGACAGCATGTTCCCAAGTACTTTTTTGTAAATCTTGTAGATCTCTTCTATAGAATACATTCAAACTAGAAGCTAGTCCCCTGTCATTCAGATTTAACTTTGAGTTCTTTGTGGGCAAGATCATAGTTTGACTTATTTTGGGTTCCTCTGCATTATTGCAGGTCCTGGAACATAGACATTCCTCACATTGACTGCGTTTTGTATTGGACTTTCTCCAGAAAAGTTGAACAAGAGTAAGAAAGTAATCAGTTAAGAAATCGGTTATTTGGGGGTAGCAAAATTCAAGCTGTAAGATAAGAAGGCACTCGGAGAGATCACTTTTTCTAAAAGGGGGAATAAGGTGCTGGAAGTTCCAATCAGAGGACAAAGCAAGGGTTAACTTGGGAGTTAAGGAGCAGAAGAGATAAAAAGAAGCAAGCTCATGGTCAAATAAAGAAGTTTCAGGGATCAACATCCTGAAGGATGTCATGAATGAATGGGATTTCGTACGTCTGAATTCTTCTGAACTAGCCAGTCTCAATGGAGACCACAGGGTCATAGTTGGCTTATCTTTCTGTACCTGAACTTGTCTCTGGTATAGGCCTTTACCCTGGGGGAATACTCAGGATTCACTGGCAGTACTTATTTAAAGTACCATAAAAATGCCATTATCCAGAAATTTCTAATGAAAAAAATCTAGTAATGAAAGAATTATCAGGGGTTAAACCTGGGATAATGTTGAACTCAAAAGAAAAGAGACTTTCAAAATTACCAATTCTACAATAGCCTAACACAGGCATGAGCTCGAAAAATCTGTATAATTCCATTCAGCTTTTCTAATTAGGTGATTTCTCTATCACAGTCAGCTGGTCGTTAATCATAAAATGTGAACAGTTTCATTTTCTGAACTTCAGGAAACCTAATTGGTGATAATCACTATAATTGGAAAGAAATCTGCAGAGCTGATTCATTGTGTCCTTATCACTGGCTTTAAAACAAGTTTAGTAGCTCTGTGTGTGCGTCCATGGTTTGTGACAAAGTATATATACAATTAGATAAGGAAGGAAAGAAACTCTTAAGGGAATTTCACAGATACTGGTGTGAAAGTTAAAACTCAGGAGAAAGGAAAGGATAATGCTTCTGCAAACAATCATTTAGTTACACAACTTGTGGCTTACATAAACCCTGTTGACCTTATGTACATAAAATATTTTTAAATGACTGCAGTCTTCAGAAATGGCAAATAGTTCCTCACGAAAAAAGGATGTTCTTAACTTTTGAATTGGAGATCTTAGCAAGGGAGAAATAGTTTCTTATAATTTTCTAAAAGTCTTAAATATGTCTAAAATTCACAACATACAAAGAATGCTTGGGTTCCCCCTCCCCCCAAAAAATTCATAAGTTAAAATCTTGCCTCCAGAGTAAAAGTGTTAGGAGATGAAGCCTTGAGGAAGTGAGGAGGTCATGAGAGAAGACCCCTTGGAAATGGGATGGATGTCCTTACAAAAGGGGCCCCAAGGGCTAGCCTGAGAGGACAGTTAGAAGGTGCCATCCATGAACTAGAAAGCAGAACCTCGCCCGACAGTGAATCTGCCTTCACCTTGAACTTCTCAGTCTTCAAACGTCTTTGTTTATAAGCTACCTAGTTTATGGTGTTTTGTTATAGTAGCCGAAGTGGACCCAGGCAGAGGCTTATATAAACCCTGCTCTGATCTTATGTATGTGAAATATTTTTAAATCCTTGAAGCCTTCAGAACCTGAAACTAGTTTCTTATGAAAGAAAGGTGTTTTTGTTTAAAAAGGGACTCTTGAACTTAGAGAACTAAGCAAAGGAGAGATCAGACAGTAACTTATAGTTCTCAAAGTCTTAAATTCATACAAAACTCACAATGTAGTATAAATGTGCAACCATACACAACCTAAATCTAACTTGCGATTGCTTAAAACCAGAATGTTTTGGGGTAGTGTAACAGAAAACTTTAAGGGGTTTTAAACTTTTCCTGATCTCCTTATTTTTACTGAAATCTAAACACATTAAAAATAATCTGTTTACATAAACTGAAGAAAAATAAATCAGCATAGAATTTTCTAAATTTCCTAGATTATTGTAAGGATGGGAGCAAAAATTGAGAAAATATATCTTTTAATAACTAAGAAAAAA
>CAUYQV010185547.1:0-10040 GCA_963574575.1 Galagoides demidoff
TTTTAAAACAATAACTGAGAAAATGACATGAAGGTTGTGTTGACCAGTTTGATGGAAGTATTTCAGATTGCATGTGAAAACCCCACACTGTACCCCAGAAGTGCATTAATGTACATAGTTACCATTCAATAAAAAAAAAAAAGAATACCAAAATTCAAATTATAAAATACAGTGAAAGGAAATAACTGCTGGGAGGACTCTTTGAAGTCACAGTCCTCTGTCCTTGGGTGATTAAAGAAAACACATCTTGGCCAGACATGGTGGCTCATATCTCCAATCCTAGCACTCTGGGAGGCTAAGGGGGAAAGATTGCTTGAGCTCATGTGTTGGAGAACAGCTTGAGCAAGAGCCAGACCCTGTTTCTAAAAATAGCCAGACATTGTGGTAGGCACCTGTAGTCCCAGTTCCTCAGGAGGTTGAGGCAAGAGGACCACTTAAACCCAAGAGTTTGGGGTTGCTGTAAGCTATGATGCCAGGGCAGTCTACCAAGCGTGACAAAGTGAGACTCTGTCTCAAAAAAAAAAAGAAAAGAAAGAAATGGAAGGACAGGAAGGGAGAAAGAAAGAGGGAAAGAAAAAAGGAAGGGAAGGGAAGGGAAGAAGGAGGAAGGGAGGACACATCTCAGTCAGCCGGTCAACATCTCAATATCACAACACAAAAGAGGCCATGTGTCAACCGGCCTAATTTTATGGTTGAAAAATGGGCTTGATATGTTGGCATGTTTTAAAGACTGAAATAACGTTACTAAACAACCACCCTTAATCTTATTTAGCACTATCCTTTTAAGGAATTTGAAACACATAATACGCTGGGCTCCTAGAGGTGAAAGCAGCTACTGTGTTCAGAATGATGTGGACATTTCATGGAAATTATTTAAACCTGATTTTTAAAAATATGTCTCTAGGGCTCTCTCTCTTTCCCTCTCTCTCTCTTATTTTTATTTCAGGCTAATAAGAGGGCATATGTGATTAGGTCACAACACTTGTGTTTGCAACGTTAAGTCCAAAGTCTAAATGATAGTTGGGAAGTGTGCCATATACCTCTACATTGTACCCAATAGGCTGAAACTTACTGAGCCTCCTTCTCTTCCCGCCCACTTCTTGAATTTCATTGTGTTTTTCTCCTGTGTGGGCCCATAGTTGTTGACCTACTCGTTTCAACTTTGTACCCAGTACATGGGATGCTTGCTTTTCCATTTTTGAGATATTTTACTTGGCGGAATGTTCTCCAAATCCATCCAGGTAAATACAAGTCTCTCTCTGAAATTGTGGTCCATGACAAAATTTATCACTTTATTTTAAAATGATATCTCAGTGGTATTACACACATTAAGTGCAACCATCACCCCCATCCATCTTCAGAACTTTGTCTGGTCGCCATTAAACACTAACCCCCCCGTCTCGCCTTCCTTCAGCCTCTAGAAACCAATATTCTATTCTACTTTCTGTCTCTATGAATTTAACTATTCTGGACATTTCATATAAGGGGCATCATGCAATATTTGTCTTTCTGTAACTGGCTTATTTCGTTGAGCACGATGTCTAACATTCATCCCCATTGTGGCTTGTATTACCACTTCCTTCCTTTTTTAAAGCCTATGAAGATATGAAGATATGGTCACAAACCATAATTCATTTTATCAGTATCTTATTATTAGAAAAATCAGTTAGTCCAAAATCACAAATTCAACCTCACCCTCTCTCTTCAGCTCACTTGCTCTGTGATTCTTTCAATTCTTTAACCTCATCGGTACCCCGAGGACAGACCTCTGCATTCTCTTTAACCCACCAACCCTCTCCCCTCTCTTGACTGCCCATTTTGTTCAGAATAGACGCCGTAACCTGTCACTCTCTGCTCCTGGTCCAACTTCACCTCCAGCCCTGGATAAACCCAGATAGGTATCTGACTTTTCTGTCTCAAGCACCTATTCACTTGAATGTTACTGAAGACAACCAAACTAGAATTCATGGTGCCTCCTTTCTCAAACGGGTATCAACACTGCCCAGAAATCCTAACGGTTCATCTTCCCCATTGATTAAAATTTCATAATTCTCCTTCTTTTAATCTTAGCTTAGTTGGCAAAGTCTTTTTGTTTGCCAGAGGTCCACAAGGGTTTACCTATATTTTATCTAGAATTTTATTTTATCTTCCTAATTTTTAAAATATGTATCTGAACTGTTTCTTGATATATGAAGGAGCAAATGGTTAGCTAGTTATTTCAACATCATTTATTAAATAATCTACTATTTCCTGAATTGATTCAAACTGCTATTTTTATCCTATACCAAAAATATTACATATAATAGAGTCTATATTTATACTTTTATACTCTTTCATCTCTTGGATTCTAATATCTGATATGATAAGCCTAGATCATTATTTTCCTTTTCCAAAATGTTTTTAAGTCATTTTCAAGTGTTTATTCATCTAGATGAACTTAATAAACATTTTGTCAAATTAAAAATATTTTAAGAGATAGAGGGGAGGGGAGGGGGGATATGAGAGGAGGGAGGGCATTTGGGGGGACCTCACCTAATGTGCATGATGCAATGGTACATTGCAAAACTATTAAGAAATGAGTAGAATTGTGATGGATGTGTTACTTAGTTCAATGTAAACATTTCACATTATATATCGAAGCAGTACCCTGAACCCCATAAATGCATCAAGATACAAAGTTGTGATTTAATAAAAAAAAATTAATTTTAAAAAAGATTACTAATAGTAAAAAGCATATTAAATATTTCTTATAGATTAAAAAAATATTTTGGTTGGTCTATGATAGTATTGTACTACATTTACCGTTTATTTCTAGTAGAATAAATATTTTTTAATACTAATATCACCATTTAGGGGCACACTACTCAGTGTGACCCGATGGAAGAGCAAGATATACTTGAGTCCTTGACCCTTCTAACTTCCAGTATCTTCAGATTCAGACCTAGCGAAGTAATGAATATTTTAGTGAAAGGGTGGGACAGGTGGTATTGGGCACCGGTGGCACCTAGATGTCATTTTTAAGAAGTATCAAAAAGAAAGCTTTTAAGGCTGAAAGGGAAGAGAACTTTCTTAAAGTATTAATGCTATCAGGGTTATGAGTCAAGCAAGGACAAAAGAGAGGCCCTGAGCATCAGAGATCAAGGCCAAGCAGAGCATGGTACAGAATCCAGGTCTGGACAGCGCTGCAAACACTGACAGGACTCCCCCAGGAGACCCGGGAGGTCATTTTGGAAGGTCAGGGTAAAAATGGGCTGAGAAGACAGGTTTGACTAAAATTCCATTAGTTAACAATGTGACAGGAAATAAGAGATTCATCTTTGCAACTAGGGGTGGACCAGGCGTACAGGGATGGGATGCAATTGGCAAAGACACGGAGAAATTCTACATATCCTCAAGACCAGGTCTGAGAGACTTGGATCTCGTCCGATGTGCTGTTGACACCCAAGAGTGCTCACACCATGAATAACCTGGAACAGTCTGGGCCACAGAAAGTGGGGTTTTAACTCAAACCAAATGGCTCTTCTATTGTTGAGAATTACACTAGTGGGTGGGAAGGAGCTACTTCTGGGGCTTCTGCCTTTGACTCCATGGGCAATATGGAAGAGAGAACTTGGAATTTTCCACACGGGGACCTACTATCTTCAGAGTAAATACTGAAGTTATTCCGTGAGAAATGTAAAACCTCTGTGTCCTTTATGTACACTTAAGTGAACTTTGCATCTTCCGATTGGACGCATGCAATCCAGGCTCTTAACCACGTGGGAATGAGCCTTACAGAGTGACTGCCATCAAAATATTAGGTGTTCTCTAATTACCCAAGTATCAGTCTCCCTGCTGTGAGCCCCAGATGCCAGAATGGAGGGAATAAAGCTCCAAGGATTGCATTTCCAGTCAATTGCTTTTGATGATATGCCTGGTCATCAGACTGAAATCCCTGTGGACACTGTGGAAATTTCTCATAATGCATCCTGCAAGACCAGGACAAAGGCCTCAAAAGATAACGTTTCGGAAAAAATCACAATTATAAAAGTTACATATGCATATTGCATAAAAAATGTAGATAGGAGAAAATAAATACTACAGTTTTTATAATTCTTCACTCGGAAATAATCATAGTTCATTTGGGTAGGTTTTCTTTAAATAAATGCACAGTATATTCAGTTAATATTTAATACCTGAGTCTATCTATCTACCAGTCTGTCCCTGTGATATTATCACTTCACTTCCTATTGGTATTAAGAAGGGGTTTATTCACAACTTGAACCCCACAAAGAGTAGAGAGCATTGAACTGAACTGTGTGGGCTCTCCTGTGGATATTTGGATAATACTAAGCTAATTTTACCACTCAACCCAAGTCTTTGGTGCTAAACCCAAGTAGGTCACCGGCATGCCAAGAAAGTGGCCCCCAGAAAAAGTGATAGATCACCGTTGTCTCGGTACATCTGGAAATAATCTTCAGAGCCTAAAAATAATGGACCACATTAGCTAAGACAGAACAGTTATTTGGCTAAATTAAGCTTCAGCTACTATCAAGGGACTCATTCCAAAATGGGATTTTTTTTAAGTAATAATAATAGTCCCTTATTCATTATTTATAAAGTAATTATATTTGAGCCCCTGCTGTTTCCATTCATCCAAATGGTATCAAAACCGAGAGTGAGAAAAGGAGGGAACAGATATTCTATTCAGGTTTTTTCATTGAAGGTGTATTATTCTAGACTGATAATATGAGGTAGGCCTCAGCAAAGGATGTAAACCAGGATTTTATCTTGTACATGGATATGATTTGTTCCATTGCATGTGCTTTGCCAGCCCCATCTTCTGACATTCTATGAGATCATGAGCCTTTCTTTAAATCCACAGTCAACAGGGTACTGTGTACAGCACGGAGCAAACGGACAGATAGGCAAAAAAACCACAGTGCACTAATCATAGTAAAGACTTCCTGACGCAGCAGCCTGTGGCCTGAGCTAGAGCTGAAATTGTCATTTACTTCCTCCAGAAGTAAAAAATCCAGTAAAGTAAAATCCAGATTGCAAAATGCCGCATAAAAGCAACAAAAGAGCAGGCAGGCAGCTACCTCTGACACCGAAATAAGGCCCTGGACGCCACGTCACACGAACACAAATGCCTCATCAAAACTAAGTGAGTGGTCTGTAATGAAATTCCTCTGGACTCTTTTAAATGTATAACCGGTGGAGGTTGGGGGTAAGGAGGTGGCTTGGGGGTGATTTAAAACTCACCCATGGCTAGTGTAGAAAATTCAAAACATGCAAAAGTAAGATCCTCTGGCCTAAAGAAAATAACTATTAATGTCTTGGCATATTCCCTTCCAGACTTTTCAATGCATATATATATATATATATATATATATATATGTTTATATACAATTCTATCTAAACTGGGGTCATTCTCTATGCAGTATTTTATCTTGCTTTTTAACTTAATGTTGTGTATTTGAAAAGCCTATTTTTAAGTCATTAAACATTTTATCACTCATTTGAAGTGCTTAATATTCTCTTATACATATGAATCATAATGCATTAAATTTATTACATTGTGCTGGACATGCAAATAGATTCTAGGTTTCTTTCCTTTTTTTTCTTTCTTTCTTTTTTTTTTTTTTTTTTGCGACAGAGCCTCAAGCTATCCCTCTGGGTAGAGTGCTATGGTATCACAGCTCACAGCAACCTCCAACTCCTGGGTGCAAGCGATTCTCCTACCTGGGCCTCCCAAGTAGCTTGGACTTTAGGTGCCTGCCACAACACGGGGCTACTTTTTCATTGTTGTTTGGCGGGCCTGGGCTGGATTCGAACCCACCTGCTCAGGTGTCTGTGGCTGGTGCCTTAGCCGCTTGACAGCATGCCAAGCCTAGCCATTTTTTTGTTGTTGTTGCAGTTGTTTAGCTGGCCCAGGCTGGGTTCAAACCCGCCACCCTTGGTGTATATGGCTGGCTCCATAACCACTGTGCTACAGGCGCCAAGCCATTGATTCTAGGTTACTTACTAATACAAATAGTATGGCGGTAAATATCCCTGTGTACAAACTTTTGTCCCACACTGTTATTTCTTTAGGTTATATCGCTAGAATTTATTCCGTTCAGGGTCTATGAACACTTTTTAAGCTCGCTTACTCTAGCAGAATACAAAACTCAGAATTCTCCACGTCCTCACCAGCATTGCGCTCAATCATTATTTAAATCTTTGTTATAAGGCAGGCAGAATACATGTTGTCTCTGCTGTACTTCGTAGCTGTGTGATTACTAGTGAGTTAAACAATTGCTTTTTCTTTGCTTTTATTTATTTATTTATTTATTTATTTATTTATTTATTTATTTATTTTGCAGTTTTTGGCGGGGAGCAGGGTTTGAACCCGCCGTCTCCAGCATATGGGGCCGGCGCCCTACTCCTTTGAGCCACAGGCGCCGCCCAACAGTTTTTGAAAACTATCTTGGCCATTGTACTTTTTTTCCTGGAAATGGAGCTTGTATGCCTTCTCTCCTCCTCTGTTTTGGATTTTTACCTTATGGCTTATCAACGTCGAATCAAAGGTTTCTTTATCATATTTATGACAATTTATACAGCAAGTATTTTCCTTTTGCAATTTATTTGATTGCTTCTACATACAGGAGTCTTGCCTTGGGCTCAGATAAGATACGTCTCTGCAGTTACTAAAAGAAACACACGCACAGAGCCTGAATATAGTGTGTTCTTCTGTATTGCTTTTGCTTTGCTCTTTAACATGTATAAGTTCTTATTTTCAAATGAGATACGATTCAGTTTTCCACCCTGAAGAAAGCTTTAGAATGTCTTTCTCTCCCTCATGTCCGCAGCTTCATGGCGCCCCCGCACATGTGCGCATGTGCACACGCCCAGACTCCTCCTTCCTGGTAAATTCCAGCCGTCAGCAGATATGTAAATTGCATTAAACCTTCTGAGGCCAATTTAATAAGCAGCAGGATTCAGCCACCTCTTCTTTCACGTGTATGGCCGAAGATCTGCTAGAAGAAGAGATTATTTTTATTCTTTCTGAGAACGAAGAGATTAAAGAAATCTCAATTGTTAAAAACTTCGCACTGGTTTTCTAAGAGAATCTCCCTGCCCCCCACTTTAAAAATCAGGATTTACTTTTCTAGAAGGTTTATATGTTTAAATTCTGTCTTAAGGCTCAGCGCCTATGGCTCAAGCGGCTAAGGCACCAAGTACATGTACCTGAACTGGCAGGTTCGAATCCAGCCCAGGCCATCAAACAACAATGGCTGCAACCAAAAAATAACTGGGCGTTGTAGCGGGCGCCTGTAGTCCCAACTACTTGGGAGGCGGAGGCAGGAGACTCGCTTGAGCCCAGGACTTGGAGGTTACTGTGAGCTGTAATGCCACAGCACCCTACCCAGGGCAACAGCTTGAGGCTCTGTCTCAAAAAATAAAATTAAATAAATAAATTCTGTCTTAAGTAACATACTACTGTGTGATCTTAGACAAGGGACCGACCTCTTTAAGCTTTTGTTTCCTCATTTATACAGCCCTGACAATAATCCCTATTTTACATTACTTCCGTGATTGTTAAATGACATGATATCCCAGTACAGAGCTTTAGGAAGTAGGTGCTTGATAAATGTGCATGGAATTAGAATTTAATGGAGGGTTAATAAAAGTAATGACAACTATAAAGCTTCAACAATTGCAGCCTGGCGAGATGAAGGGTCTTTGTTCTTTAGTCCATTTTAAGGTCCTCCCCTAGAGTCGACTTTATTGCCAGTAGCTGACACAACTGGGGAGACTGGAATGATCTGTTTAACAAATGAAGAAAAATTTCTTAGAGAAATAAAGTCCAGGCAAAAATCAGAATTTAAATAGGAAGCCTGGTCTCCTTGCCATGGAAAGATAATAAAGACTAAATCTGTACTGAAGGCTGACCCTGCACTGGGTCCTGGGCTGAGCACCCGGGATATCTTTCCATCCCCCCACCAGCCTGTACAAGGTGAATGCTGTCAGAAACAGTGTCACGGATGAGAGGACAGACTCTTGCCCACATCAAACAACTATTAGGAGGTAGTGTTCTAAGTCCAGTTTTCATGCTCTTAGCCACATACATGCAGCTGGACAGGCTGGGAGAGTGTATGAGCTATTTCATAACCTGTCATCGGATGAGAATACCCCTCTCTAACTTGCCTTCTAGCTGCCCCACAGAAGGATTACTTCTAAGGTGTTTCAGAAGGATTTCAGAATCTACTTCCCCAAAACCTTCTCCATTTCCTCTTATAATTCAGTTCGCTTTATATTCTAGAATCCAAACTTTTTCGTTTCAAACTCAGATATATCCTACAATGTCATTGCTCCTGGCAGAGTCTTTATTTCAAGGCATGTAAATATAAATGCCCTATATGAGAGTCTGTCCTAAGGAAAGGTTTGGCTGGTAAAAGCAAAAGAATATAAGGAAACAGGGCCAGGAGAAAAGCAGATTGGAGAGGACAGGGAATCTCAAAAACAAAAAATGTTGGGCAGTGCCTGTGGCTCAAAGGAGTAGGGCGCTGGCCCCATATGCTGAAGGTGGCGGGTTCAAACCCAGCCCCGGCCAAAAACTGCACCAAAAAAAAAAAAAAATGTTGCTCACAAGCTTGTTTTGAACTACTTTGACTAGAAGATACCGTTTTTGTAGAATGCATTAAAACTAATTGGCCATTTGCTGTATAAGAATTAATAGAGCAGAGAAACCCTATTTCAGCCTTAATTGAATGCTTTTTATTTTTCCTCTTAATTAATAGTTGGGATATCCAAACTCCTTAATTATACTCCTCATTAAAATATTTTGGTTTTTTTTTTAATTGGAGTTTTACTAAAGATGGAAGTCTTCAGGAAAGACTTTTCTAGAGAAAGGACTTTGTTATTTAAATATTCCCTCTTCCTCTTTGAGCGGTTCCTGCTGTCATGTAACTTTTTAGCCCATAATATTCTTTCTGGAAACTTTCGAGATTGCATATATTGAGACCCTTGTTCCAGGTTTGAAAACACAAAATCATCAAATAGCCTTTACGTTTATCCACATCTATAGCCCAAACCAAATTGAACAACCTCAATGGCTATATTAGATGCTAAACGTGGCTTATGGGTTTTCTCCCCTCCCACGATATGACCTGTACGTTATAAAGCACAAAATTATACAAGACATCTTTCAGGGGGTAAATATAGTCTTTTAGCCAAAGGAGTGACATTACAAGACCCAAGGGGACTAGAGGAACAGTGACTATGAGGTCAATATCTGTGAATTATTGGCATGCTGTCTTTATGCTCATTATGTAAAAAGAAAGGAAAACGCAGCAGGGTACCCATATTTCTTAAATTATGCTTATGCCTCTCTTATTCCCTTTTGGATTCCATAAAGCTGGGTGGCTGACAGAGCTCAGTATTATTGTCTATAAATCTCTGACTCCTTGTACCAACGTCAGAACACACAAATCACTGCAGAAAAAGTTAGCATTAAAATTCAGCACTTGAAACCCAAATGCCATGTTCCCCACCAGCCCACTGCAGCTGCCCCCCTTTCCTCTTTCCAAATCTCCTAGTCGCAATGGCGTTTCTTCTGGCAAGGCCTCTGAGTTAGCTCACCTCCTTAACACTGACAAGTGACTGCCTGCAGCCGGCTCTACGAAGAGAGCTTTTAGATGGATTAAAATGTCAGACACTGGGACAGTGAATTGAGAGCGAGGGGTGTTTTCCTGAGTGCAAAGCTTCCTACCGCTTAATGATTTCCCACTCCCCCACTCCACACGGCAGCAGCAAGAAGGGAGACAAAGTGGCCGAAGGCTCATAAACAATTCACCTCGGCTCGGCGCCTGTGGCTCAATCAGCTAAGGCGCCAGCCACGTACACCTAAGGTGGCGGGTTCGAATCCCCAGCCAGGGCCCGCCAAACAACGATGGCTGCAACCAAAAAATGGCCGGGCGTTGTGGCGGGCGCCTGTGGTCCCAGCTACTTGGGAGGCGGAGGCAGGAGACTGGCTTGAGCCCAGGAGTTGGAGGTTGCTATGAGCTGTGATGCCA
>CAUYQV010185548.1:0-10986 GCA_963574575.1 Galagoides demidoff
AGAGATGTAGATACAGATGCTGATGTAGATACAGATGCTAATGTAGACATCAACAGGCTTCTGGTCACATTTCCTATGTCGGCTGTGAGTTGCCTGGATTAGAACCTGGTTGTTGAGATGCTTTGCCTATGGAGAAGCTTCTTAGCCTATCGGCCAGTTATCACCTGTCCCTTGGCTGCCTGGAGCACAGTTTAGCCCCTGTTACGCCTTGCCTTGGGCATCATTCAAGGTCCCTGCTCAGATTGTCTGTTCTGCGCGCCCTGTGACTGTGCTCTACTCATCACATACAACCCTGGAGAAACCTTGGACAGTCTGGTGTTTTCTAGGAAACGTTGGGTCCTTCTACAGGTGACCGGGCCACCTCCTTTGCTTAGACACTGTGCCAGTGTTTGGGCAGCATGTGGACAGCTGCCATTTCTCTGAGTCTCACATTCCTGACATGTAGTTTAATGAGGTTTACATTCTCACCTCTCCATAATGAGGTTTACATTCTCACCTCTCCAGTGTAAGTCGTTGGACTCTGGTTTCTATGGACACGTTTTGTTGATCAACATGGGCATTTCAATGACTGCCCCCTGCTGAAAAAAACTCTCTCCATATGCTAACCCCAGTAGAGGGTGGCTTTTTTCTGGAGTGATGTGAATCTAATTGATAATCCATATCATTTTGTCAAATCTATCTGAGAGGCTCTCTATGCTGACCCTGTCTCACCTGTTAGAATACATAATAAGCATCTTCTTTTCGGTCAAAGGTGAAAACTGGGGTCATTATCCCTCCATTCCTCAACCCTAACTAATTAGAATACGGAGCATTCTTTAGTTTTCCTGAGAACTTTGCATTTCGATAGACACAGCTTGAGGCTTCTTTGTAATAGTGGAAATAATAGGTTTTAGGGGAAAGATAAGCTTTCCCCATTCACGTGTCACTTTGGATTTGTGCTCTGACAAAATGGGGATGTGCACACACTTGCTTAAGTTAAGCTGATAAGGCTGTTGTGGTAATTGCCTCAAAATGAATGTAGATAAGCAAAAAAAGGAAGAATATCCCCAACTAAATAGGATGTTAAACACGGGCTCTTTGGTCTTAAACAAATCAGATGTTTGTCTGCCGCCAACAACAAATTTTAAAAAGTCACACTTAAACTCTTTCCTCCTTCCTTGGGGAGGGAGAAAGAAGTTTCTGCACAGTACGTGTTTTTCTAAGATGTATAAATGTCTGCGTGCTTAGGTTTTTATACATGAGTTAAATATATAACTTACAATTAAATATTATAAGGAAAATACAGTCATCAACTATTTGTCCAGATAAGTGATTCTCAGCAACAGGGGTCATCTTTACTACCCGGAACATTTGGCAATATCTGGAAATCTTTTGGTTTTCACCGCTGAGAGGGAAGTGGATGATGGACTGAAATATCAGCAGAGCAAAGGCTGAGAAACTTGTTCCCAATAAACTGAAGTGTTTTCAGCTCTGGTACCAGGGGTTCGCTCTACACCAGACATGATGCTTTGCGTCTGTGTTTAATGTTGTAGTTAATTTTCACAACGTTCCTAAGAACTGCCCAGAGAACATCTTACCTTTCAGGTAAGACAGTGAGGAATGGTGAACTCAGAAACTTGTCATGTGAATTAACAAATGGGACAACCACAGCTCAGAGGAAAATGTATCTGATTCCAATGGCATTGTGCTTAATCTCCACACGAGCTTTTCATTCTTTTTTTATGGAAACTACCTAGCTTCAGGTTAGCAAATTACTTTGGCTTAAGTGGGGTCATTCTCATGTTATAATTAAAGACGTTACCCGAAAAGGTTTTAATTCATGGTCCAAGGACATAGTTAATATATGTTGGAGTCAGCATGCTAGAGAGTTCCTGACTCCAAATCTAGGGCTGTCAAACAAAATGTTCATTTTGTGTCCACCTTGAATAGGTAAGTCATGGTTGTAGGCATGGTCCCCGAAGATGTCCACATCCCCAATGACAGAAGCTGGAAATGTATTACATACATGGCAAAGGGGAATTAAAATAGTAAATGAGATTAAGGATGACTTAATGGAGATAAGTGGCCTTGACTTGTCGGGGTGGGCCCAGTGTTACCACTCCCCACTGAAGCCCTTTCCCTTGTTTGAGATACACTTGTCATTCTTGACGTCATAGGAACAGAGTCCACCTCTTAGTATAGGAAACAAGTGAGCCTGTGTGTGTGATCTCAGCCTCACCTCTTTCTACAGGAAACAAATGAACATGTGTGTGTCATCTTAGCCTCTTAAACAAGGCATGGGGCTGTGACCGGAGAACTTGGAGCTTGTGGATAGGGACCCAAAAAATCATAAATGACAGTGAATTCCTGCTAGCCATGGAAGTGGTGACCATAACATCAGTTTCCAGGGGCCGGTGGACCCTGCGTTCGTGGTCCTCTGATGGAAGCGTACCAGCTTTGTCTTGCTGCCTCTGCTGAAGACAGAGGTGTTCTCATCAGACTGTGGCGTGAGTTTGTCCATAGTCATGCCTGCTAGAGCTGCGGCCCACGTTTTCCTGTTATTCCCGCCCACACCAGCTTTCCTGGTAGTTGTGTGAGATGCCCAGTCCCTTTTCAATATACCTCTTCCCATGCCATCAGCCCAGCTGGCTTCCTTCTCCGTACTGTCATCAAATCTCTAAATATCATTAAGGAAACTGTTCACCAGTGAGTGCTTACAGGAATATCCCTTACTAGCTACCAGGTGTCATGCCGAGGTCTAAACTTTAGCATTTGACCGGCGCTCCTTTTATGCACCTGTGCTTGTGGTGGTTCCTACAGGAGGTCCAAGTTCTGATGACAGCAAGTGGAAACCATAGGCATCCCAGTGGGATGCTTTAGTACTCGTAAATATATAATACAACGCCCTTAGAGGGCATGGCCTTTCAAGAAACCACAGTGCAGAAAACACGGCAATTACAAAAATAAGTTTGGTTGATTATAAAAAGTGAATGTAGGAAGATCCCAGATGAAATATGAAGAGCTCTCACACAACCCCACTGTGTTAGTTACGCTTCGGTGGGCAACTAGAATCAAAAACCACGGTCGTGACATACTGTGAGCTTGGTTCCCCTTCTCTGGTGTTCATTTTTATTCCCATGTCGTCTGGGCTGGGGTGCAGGGTTTTCCTGCCAGCTCTCCTGAAACATCAGCCTGTTGCCCCCTCCTGAGCAAAGCTCAGTGGGACCCTGATGAGGAGAAGGAGGAAAGGGCCCCTCATCCTCAGTCAGTTTCCCAGAGAGGAATTCAGCTGGCACCACCCTGGGCCCAAATTGTAAAACCACACTTTTCAAAGCATCTTTCTTTCTGCTTTGCCGTTTCTATGTCAGAAGGACTCCATGCATTTTAAAAGAGGAATATACCTAAAGCAGCAGCATGCCCATGGAAGAGAAGCAACAATTACATCCCTAATATTTTCCTCACGCAGTATTTCAGAAAGACAATTCCAGGCATGAGAGTTATTTTCGAAACCTGTTCCTCAGCTTTCTCTTGAATCTAAAATTTATAGGATAATCTAAAGTTTTAGAATTTGAAAAATCACTGCAGTGATCTTTTCATTTTCCATAGGCTTCCTTAGTTTGAACTGTATTGAAAATAAATATGTTTTATGGCCCTGAGCTTCAGGTAGGTTTTAAAAGTCATTTAAGGATATACTTTGGGTACATTTTGGATTGCATCTTGATAAACAGCCCACTCTGTCTATCCCCTCTGGATAATCTATTACTTTATGAGCTTGGGCTGCGGCTACTGAGTAAGAAAAAGTGTCAGAGATTGTGGTCAGAAGTAGAAGTGGCCAATCGTTCCCGTGTGACACAGGACCATACAGCATGTTCACGGGTCTCGAGACAAGGTAAATGTTGCTATGTGTCAAGGTCGAAGCAAGGACAGTAGCTGTAAATTAATGATAACACCCTGAGTACAGCACCCGGAAGGAGGACCGTGGTTCAGTGAGCATGCAATTTCAGACACATAAATTTTAATTCACGTTTACAGGTATTATGCCACAAATGTCTGTGTCTTATCCCTTCTGTGCCACTGAGGCTTGGCTCACTATGTTATGAAAGAGGAATAATTTATAAAAGCAATCTGTGGGGTTTCGATGAGATTCCTCTCAAATCTATGATTCTACCCCCGACTAAACCCCCATATGAATTAGAAACTCATCCCCTGCCGTCTTCTGAATAGTTATGCTTGAATGCGTTATTGTTAGTGATATCCTAGTGTTTCCATTGCTGACTGCCTCTCTTTTCCCCAAGATGACTTCTGGGCTTGACTTTTCTATTTCCACTAATGGCATCATTCATTTCCAGGCTCTTGGGCTAGGAAACTTGAAGTTCCTTCCTGCAGCCCCCTAGACCTCATAGGGTCCCACCGTGCACTTACTTTTCTTTTTCCTTTATTTTTCAGCTTCACCATCCTACCAGCAGCAGCCCAGACCACTGCATTGTTACCTGTCACGCACACAGTCATAGAGCCTCCTAACTTTCCTCGTACCAGTCTTTTCCATCATTCAGTCCCGAGAGAAATTCTTCTTATCTTATTCCTTTTCTACTTAATAATGCCAAGAGGTGCTCAGTCATTAAAAAACTAACATTTCTTAGGAGGACAATAAAAGACACTGATGATCTCTGGTTCTTTCCTCCATCTCACTCAAAATTAACCACCATTTTTATTTATTTTTCCTGTATTTTTTTTTGAAATTTCAGAATAGACTCAGCGCTGTAGCTCAGTGGTTGGGGTGCTGGCCACATACACTAGGGCTGGAGGGTTCGAACCTGGCCAGGGCCTGCTGAACAACAATGACAACTACAACAAAAAAATAGCCGAGCCTTGTGGCAGGCGCCTGTAGTCCCAACTACATGGGAAGCTGAGGCAACTCTCTTAAGCCCAGGAGTTTGAGGTTGCTATAAGCAGTGATGCTATGACACTCTACCAAGGGTGACATAGTGAGACTCTGTTTCAAAAAAAAAGAAATTTCAGAATAATGTGAGGGCACTGATCATTAGGTTACACTGTTTGCATTTGTTAGGTAGAGTAGAAGTTGTAGTTGAGCTCTTCACCCAGGGGGTGTGCTGTGTACCCTCCCATTGTGCCCTTAGATGAGAGCTCCTCAATTCCCCCCCCTTCCTCGGTTTCCCTCCCCACCCCCACTTCAATTTAATTTTGTTTTTCTCTCTTGTGGGAGTGTAGTTGTCTATCTATTGGCTTCATATTAGTATTATGCACACTGGCTCCTTGCTTTTCCACTCCTGTGATACTGTACTCAGAAGACTGTTCTTCAACTCCAGCTAAGTAATTACACACGATGTAAACTCTCCATCTTTTTAATTAGTCCATAGTATACATATATATAGCGTAGTTTATTAGTCCATTCCCGAGTTGGTTGGCAGTTGGGTGGATTCCATGTCTTGGCCATTATGAATTGAGCTGTGATGAACATCCCAGTGCAAATGTCCTTATGGTAAAATAATATTTTTTTGTTCTGGATAGATACCTAGTCACTGCATAATGGGATCAAATGGAAGGCTTAGTTGTAGCTCTTTGAGGGAGGAGCTAAGGGTACTATAACTGAAGCAAACAGATAACCTTCAGAATGGGAGGAGATATTTGCATGGTATGAATCTAACGAAGGGCTAACAACTAGAGTCTACGGAGAACTCAAAGTCGTCAACAAGAAAAGAGCAAGCAATCCCATTTATAAGTGGGTACGAGACATGAACAGTCTTCTGTGATGAAGATAGACAAATGGCCAGCAAAACATTTGTATTTCTTTAACATAATAATTGTACTCTCCATGGATTCTTTACCGATAATATTTCATGCCTCTGGACCATTTGTGTATCATAAGGAAATGGGTCTACACTTTCGTACCACTTCCACTGAGTACCTACGTTGTGCTATATACACAAAACCACATAGAACATTTGTTGAATAAAGCCATTGGCTTTCTGTGACATTATTAAAATGATGCCATGGCACTCTACGGAGGGCAACGAAGTGAGTCTGTCTCAAAGAATGAGATAAGATACGATAGATAAGATGAGATACTGTAACATAACATAATGTGACATATTTTCTGAGCTATATACCTCGTACAGTAAACTTATTTTATTATTTTTAACTAAATTATATGGAATTATCTTCTTGTCAAAATCATAGCTAAGAAAATATCTTACAGAGGTGATCTTTACAAAAAGAGGCTATCTTAAAACAAAAAAGAAATTATATAAAATTAGGTTTACTATTTTTTGCTTGAGACAGAGTTTCACTCTGTCACCCTGGTTAGAGTGCCATAGCATCATAGCTCACAGCAACCTCAAACTCCTGGGCTGAAGTGATCCTCATGCCTCAGTCTCCCATGTAGCTGGGACTACAGGTGCAACTAAAGGCCCAGCTATTTTTAGAGACAAGGTCTCCTTCTTGCTCATGCTGGTAGATTTACAAATTTATTTGGTAGACCCAACACTCCACAAAGTAATGAGAGTTATTTTAAGGAGATAATTCTCACGTTTTTCAAGCACCTACTATATGCAAAGTACCCTAAGGGAAAGACATCTAATAAACAATTGGACCAATAAGTAAGAAAGATATTTTTATATTGTATGATGTTTTTGTATGTTATAAAATTTTATGAGAATGGAAGAATCGGATGAAAAGTTGGAGAGAAGTTTGCGTGGGTTCTTTGGAAAAACTGAGGTGGCAGTCGGTGCTATAAATCCCAGTAGTGTATCTTGACAGTAGAAATATGGGAGGATTGGCGAGGTGTACACTTTAGACCAGAAAGAAATCAGCAAAAACCAGAAAACTAGACGAAACACATGAGATGATTGCATTCACGTGTTGCACAGTGATCAAGACAGAAACCTCATCTCTGAGCTGTATGACGTCTGACAATTGCTCCGACTTGGTGGCTGGAGAAATAATCTGGGATGCAAAGGCAGAGGAAGGCAATCTAATGAGTTGATAGTACAGAGATCAACGTGCAGGGCAGCTGAGGAGGAAAGAAGCTGTGGTGCGCAGCTTTGGAGAGCGTGAAGCTTTGTAAAGAAAGAGCTTGCAAAGGTGTTGCAAAGAAAGCCATGCGTAGGTGTTCCTTCAAGGGTTTTCTGAAAACACTTAGAACCTCTGAAATTTGGCCACCTGAGGGACTATACCAAACTGGTCAACATATGGAGGTGGTCACGTAAGGAACTGGGCCTACTGTACTGATATGTATGTGTGGTGCATGTGTGGTCCATGAAGACTAGGTCAACTTAAGGAAAGTGGAGAGAAACTTAGTCAGTGGAGGGAGGTGGTCACTATGGCAGGTGTACTGTATCTGCATTTGGTAAAATTCTGAGTCTGGGCAAACATCTCCAGGGATCTGTGAGCAGAACAATTTCCAGATCTTACGTAAGGTGAGAAAACGTAAAATTTCAGTCATTCAGACTGGAGAATTAACACATTATTAGAGCCTGAAGTACAGCCATGTTTTACTGTTACCTAGAGTGATGGCTACTCTGGCAGTGACCAGGCAGTGTTTATAAACAATGCTTGAAATAACCATGTGGTGTAGAAGTAGCTTGAACGTACCTCAGGGGAAATTTCAGGCTCCTAAACAAACACAACACTCAGACTCTAAAATAAATAACATGCATATTTGCAGCATCCAATTTAAAATTTTCTAGACATGTCAGAAGTCAGGACAATGTGACTTATTTTCAAGGGTGAAAATAGTTGATAGAATCAGATTCAGAAATTTAAAAAATGTTAAAATTAGTAGAAACGGATTTTAAAATAGTTGTTATAATATTCTCAAAGTATTTAAAAGAAAACATGAATATGTTAAAAAAGAAAATTGGAAAATTAAAAAATAACTAAGTACATGGCAGCACCTGTGGCTCAGTGAGTAGGAAGCTGGACCCATATACCGAGGGCAGTGGGTTCGAACCCGGCCCTGGCCAAATTGCAACAAAAAGTAGCCAGGCATTGTGGCGGGCGCCTGTAGTACCAGCTACTCGGGAGGCTGAGGCAAGAGAATCAGCTAAGCCCAAGAGCTGGAGGTTGCCGTGAGCTGTCAAACTACGGCACTCTACTGAGGGCAACAAAGTGAGACTCTGTTGCTAAAATAAATAAATAAATAATTGAATATAAATTATTGAGATGACAAATAAAATATCTGAAAAATATCACACAGAATTGACAGTAAATTGTAAAGTGCAGAACAAAAATATATAAATTTGAAGACATGTTAATTCAAATTTTTGCCATAGAGACAAAAGTGCAAATGAAAGGAATAAGCAAAAGAATCCCATAAGTAGATTGGGGGTTCAGGAAAACATTTGAAATATATTGATCGAAATTCTCCTAAATTGGGTAATAATTATAAAATTATGAATTAAATGAGGTCAAGAAACTCCAAATCACAGCAGAGCAAATCGTTACCAAATTGATTAAACCTAGAAATATGTAAAAAAAAAAAATCTTAAAATGAGCTAAAGGAAAAAGATACATTCCATACAGAGTCGTAAAGACAGTAACTGCAGCGGACGTATTATCCGAAACCATGCAAACCAAAAGACAGAAAGTCAGCATGTTTGAAACAGTGAAAGAAAACATTAACCTAGAATTATATTTATCAAGAAAAAAAATCCTCAGAAATATTTTTTCTTGATAAAAAAATATTTATCAAGAGAAAGAATCCTCAAAAATGAAGGCAAAGGGGGTGGCACCTGTGGCTCAAAGGAGTAGGGCGCCAGCCCCATATGCCAGAGGTGTGGGTTCAAACCCAGCTCTGGCCAAAAACTGCAAAAAAAAAAAAAAAAGAAATTGAAGGCAAAGGTAAGATTATTGTTAGATAAATAAAACCAGAGGAAAATATGCCAAATAGAACTTTTTTGTAAGGAAAATAAAAGAAATTTCTTGTTTATCCACCAGTCTTTGATTAAATAAAAAGCAAAACCAGAAAAAAAAAAAAGAAATTTCTTTAGACGTAAAAAGGATATCAGACGAAAACAGAACAAAATAAAGGAATGAAGAGTGCCAGTAAATGTAGATAAATTTTTTATGTTAATGCTTGGTTAAGACATAGATAAATTTTTAAGTTAATCCTTGGTTTCAGAAAAATAATAAACACAAACTTTAACACCATACACAAAATACTGACTCTAAATGTGTCATACGTAGAACGGAAAACTCGGGGAGCTCAAGTTACATCATAAGGTCTTAGGAAACAAAAAGCAGAAACTATGAAAAAGGATAAAAACGTGAAATTTAAATTTTAAATCTTTTGGCTCTTCCAAAAACATCACTAAGAAGATTTAAAAGGGAACAGATTGTAAGGACTTAAATCCCACAAAATCTTAATTTGAAATGGCAAAAGAACTCTCACAAAAATACAGAAATCCAAGTATAATTGTCAATATATGTGAATAGATATTCTATCTTACAATACATGCAAATAGCAGATAAGCGTGCCAAGGATTGTCCAACATTATCAGTATTAAGGACATAGCACTACACACGCATCAGAATAGCTAGAATAATAACCAATGCCAGCCAGTGATGGTGAGAAGGTGGAGGAACTGGAACTCATTCATTTCTGAGTCAAAGTCAAGCTATAATTGCTTTGGAAAACATTAACTAAAACTTCGCTGAAGTTAATTGTATGATACAGATTACAATGTTTCTCTTAGAGAAATTATTCCTCAAATACTCCCTTGGTTTAAAGACAGTTTGGCAGTAAACAGCTTCTTATTTGGAGGTGCTCACCTCTCCTGCCCTCCTCATAAACAAATACTTTAGTAAAATAATACTTTTACTTGATTATCTCAGGCTGAAGAGGGCTTGGCTAGCATTAATTTGGAAAGGGGGTCAGGAATTTCTAAGGCAGCCTGTGTCTGCAAAAAACCATCCCTGAAAGTATTACTGGAGCTGTACGTTATGGAAAATACTTTTATCAGACAATAATCTTCGACATAAAATGCAGTGATCAATACTGGTTTTCATAAGAAGCAGGAAGATTCACCCAAGGACACTATGTAGCTGATGGGAATTGTAAAGTCCACTGATGCTCTGTGTGTCTGCTCCAGACACAGAGTCCTGGGTGGGAATGTGCAGGTGACTGATACCACACCATGGGTGTGTGATCAGGGAGAGCCAGAATCTGACCTTGCTACATTGATAGCAAAAAGCAGAACCCTACCTCCTCTTGAGACTCACGATTAAATCTCCTCAAACCCACAAAGGACTTCCATATCCAGCCAGCAAATAATTACGGGTGTCCATTGCAGATAGCCCACCACTCCTGTGATGAGCTGGGTACTTTTCTTTTTTCCTTAATCCAAATATATAAACTAATCCTGTTTGAGGTCGTAGGACCTAGTTACCCAAACCCAGTTGACCTGGTTGGACTACTCAGCTGAGCTATAAAGTGGGTGGAAACTGGGAAACTGAAAATAAAACTGGAGCAAACAGGCAGTGCAGACAGACAGCAAACAGAACGTGCATGAGTTGTGGTGTAAATTTTATGTGAGAACAAAGAGAAAGCTTAGAGCACTTCCTACCTCTGCATGAAAGAGAAGGGGTGAGGGCCACACACAGGGCAACATGGAGGTAGAAACGCCTCTTCCTCTAGGTTTGAAGTGGGTCGTGAGTCATGCAGTGTCTCCTGCACTGCCAGGCGTTACTGCCCTTTCCCACTGGCCACTGTCCTCTCTATTGGTTATTGATTACCGAGGTCACCCACATTCTTTTCCCCTTTGTGGGGAGAACTGTTGAGTGGTGAATGTTCCTGTGGCCCCTGCAGACCCCAGAAGCCCATTTCTTTGTGTCTCTTCTCAAATTCATCACCAAAAGATGACTTTATTTATACCTATCTTTTCTTCTTATTAAATTAGAAATATTAAAACACTGTATTAATGTTCTAGCAACATAAAATACATCCGATGTTTTCAAACAGGGTCCCTTTGTTTAAAAGTCATAGAATTA
>CAUYQV010185552.1:0-24347 GCA_963574575.1 Galagoides demidoff
GATCATAGTATTATTTCCCAAAAGAAACCTATTCACTCGAAAAACATGTACAGATAGTTGACTATATGGAAAGCACCGTCAGAGGTGACAGGGGCGTGAAGATGAATGAGACAGGATCACTTCTGAGGAAGTCTGACTCCACAGGAGAAATTTGTTCACTGGCAGAATGACTCATGACAGAGAGATCTAAATTGCAGGGCTCATCAGCTTTATTCCCATCACAGCTTTCTATTTTCTCCCCCCAAAGTGTAAAATATTTATATAATTAATTGGGTTTCCCAGAGTCAGAATTTGCTTTTGCTAATTAACGTCTGACTTATACAAATCCCCATATATAAAAATAGATAGATAGATATGTATGTGTGTAAGTGTATGTATATACATGTATACACACACACATTTTACGTAGATATCCCACGGTGTCTTAATAAAAATAACTGGCCTTGGGTGGTGCCTGTGGCTCAAGGAGTAGGATGCCGGCCCCATATACTGGAGGTGGCGGGTTCAAACCTGGCCCTGGCCAAAAACTGCAAAAATAAATAAATAAATAAAATAATTGGCCTTAAAATGGACTTATATAGAAGGGCCCTTTGTAATTCTCTACATTTTGATTTTTTCCATTTATCACTTTTAAAGATCTAGAAACCAACCTCAGTTATCGTCAAATTAGGAAATCATAATATAGGTATGATTTGTTATTATAAGTAACTATCTTTACCTCATTCAAAAATGACATATTTGGGGCATTTTTATTTTCTGAGGACCAGTATAAGAGAAGAAAGGAGGTTTCAATGAAAATTTAATGTAAATTATGATAACAACAAAAAAGGTAATAGCCTTGCCAAGATCTAAATGTAGAAAGAATTGTTATTTGTGTTTGAGCTCTCATTACAGGTAAAAAAATAATTAAAAAATGATAACTACTTGTATTGTAATTTGTGTATTGCACAAAAAAAACTCCTGCATAAGAAAGTTTAAGTGGCTCTCCTAATGACAAGCGCCACTTTTCACAATTAAAAAAATGTTCTAAACTATATCACAAATGTTTTTTTGCTTTCTGTACAAATGTCCACCACCAAATATGAAATTACAGAATCAACCAAAATAATCTAATGTTGTATTGCTGATATCACTGCGAAATATTCAAATAACTCTAAAAATGAATGTATTTTCAAAACAACTACTTGTTTAAACTGAAACCAGAACATGCACATTGGTTTGCATAAGTCAAGTTTTTCTGACTGCAATAATTTACCTAGAAACTACTTTGGTAAATTATTGAAAGGGTCCTCATTTTATGTTAAACAGATATCAAGCCAAGAACATTGAATTAATTTTCCCCTTCAGTGCTGCAGCAAATCACTATTACTGAGAATATGAAAGAAAACAGATGTTTTTCTAGACAAATGTATTCTGAAAATCAGCAGAAAATACATATTAAAATTTTGATAAGCCTGATTACAAGTCAACTTTCACGCTTTGTCAAACTTTCCAGTAATTCTCAAAGAACAATTTTAATTACTCAGGAAAGCAATTTTCATTGTATCTAATAAGGATTTTTTTTTTTATTTTGGGATTTCTCCCTTACTGTAAATTTAATGGAATGGCCAAATTTTCACAACAGCAGTTTAATGGTGCTACTGTAATGTACAAAATTCAGCTAATCTAGCTCCTCCTCTTTCTGAATAAATTTGCTTGTTTGCTTGTATCAAAATTCATGCCACCTTATTTATTAAAGAAAACTGTGGTGTGATGAAAGGAATTTGATTTGGAATTATTTTTTATTTCCAGGCCTACCTCTGTCTCTTACACTTCCATCGCCTTGGATATGTCCTGTGTAAAATGCTGATAATGACTACATCACAGTGATTTTGTAAATAGCAAATAAAATTACGTTTGGAAAAGCTATTCAAATGTAAAGTAGTGGTGTCCACTAGAGAACGAACAAACTTGAACCATTTTTGTACACTTGGCAAAGTAGCCCAACCATCTGAAATCGGCCTCTTTTCCCGATGCCCTCTAGAAAAGTACACACAGCAAAGTGCTGTGGTTTGCACTAAAGCCCACGATACATCTTATTAAAATATATAAAAAAAATCCGAAGCCACTTCTTCCCTTTCTGCTCCCCACTTCTAGCTCTGTTAATAATGGTGATTCTGAAAGCTACCCAGGACCTGATCTCTAATAAGAGACCCTAACAGTGGTTCTGAAAGTGGGGTCCAAGACTGCAAGTTCAACATCACCTGGGAACTTGTTAGAAATGTAAATTAACAGCCCTGTCCCAGAGGGGTGGGGCCCAGCAGTCTGTTTTAAGAAGCCTTCCAGGCGATTCTGATGCACACTATCATCTGGATGCATCTATAAGTGGCTCATAAATTCAAACTGCCAGCTACCTTCTTCTCATAATTCCGCAGCTGCACTGAAATAAATAAGCGAGGGTAAAAAGAAACTCAGAAATCCTCTTCCCCACGGCCGGGCTCCATCCTTCTCCAGGGAGAGGCGCCACTTGCAGAATCGCACAAACACTACACGCGCCCGCTCCTAGCCCCCTCGCCCGGAAGTGGATCTCGGAAGGGTCCCATTACCTGCACTAGCGTCATCTGCGAGCCAAGGGCCAAGAGTATCTTCTCCGTCTTGGTGGGGTACGGATTGTCACGGTGCTTGTAAAGCCACTGCTTGAGGGGCCGCGCCATGTCTTGCAGGGCCTGTCGCTTGTGCCTCACTTTCCCGCCATTCTGCCGGGTCCTGGGACACCGGGGGAAGAGGAGGCCCCGTTGAGTCACGGTTTGGGGGCCACCCGTCGGGACCCTGCTAGCTCCGGGAGCCCTTAAGTTGGAGTGAGGCACGGGATGGGATCTCTACAGTTTCTGGGTGGGGGGGGGGATCATTTTTAGCATCTCTTTGACGTAGCCTGCTTGTCGCAGGGGGTCATGTGGCATGCAGAACGCTAGGCTTATCTTGAAGGGGGCTACCTTGAACCTGGTAGCCCAAGGTTTGAGGTTTAGAGGAGGACGGTTAAATGGCTTGCAGAAAACTGCACATCTAGTTGCAGACCTGGGCAGCAGGCTAACGGATTAGCCATCCTCGCCGCTGGGCAGTGCCCCCAGTCTCGCGGGCTGGGTAGCGTCTGCTGCCTGCTCTCCAGCGTTCTCTCAGGGAACTCCTGCCTGTCGCCCATGCCTTCCCATTGCCAGCGGTCAAAGGAGAGGTCGCCCACTGGACAGCGGGAATAAAGCAAAGGATTGGATCTTCTAGAAAAAGGAGGAAACTTTACCAAGGAAGGGTTTGTGGAAGGAGGATGCAGAACCAAAGAAAGAAAGAAAGAACACACTCTAGGGGCTATTTCCCGACTAAGGGAGAGTTTATGGCAAGCTTTGCTCCATTAGGTAAAGCAAAGAGACCACAGGGAAAGCATATTCCAAGTAGGAGGAAGCTGAAGCAGACAGGAGCCTGAGTCCTGCGTCGGGCGATGCGCTCCCGGGCGGTTCCGGAAGGTGTCGCCTCTAGGCCACCCGCGCGCCCAGCCGCTCCGGGGAGCTGACGCGCCTGCGCCGGAGCGTCCTGGGCTTCTGCCTCTTTATAAACACTTTGAAATGCAATTCCACCCGAACCGACTGGTAGTAACGTTTTGAAGAAATCTAATCTCCAATTTACTAACCAGCAACGCCACAGAGCAAGCAGCTGATGCAATCGTTCAGGTGGAGACGGCCAGAGACGGTCACCCCTCCCCCGGAGGGCCGAGCCCGGAGCCGCGGGGACTTAGCCGGGCAGCGGCTGCGCTACAGGCTCCGGTGACTTGAGCAGCTGGCCCCTGCAAGTTCCAGCCCCCAGAAACCCCCTGACCCCGAAAGACCTAAAGGTGGCCTGGCAGGTTCGCAGCCTGCCCCTTCCGGCTCGCAGCAGGGCCGGGGAAGCCGCGCGCAACCAGGGACGCTCGAAGGGGAGCTGACCTTTCCAACACCTTGGGCTAGGCCAGGAGAGCCGCAGGGCCCCCGCGAGGGCCTCTTGTGACAAAAGAGGAAGGTCGCTGGGCCTGACCTGGACACCCCCCAACTGCTAAGCCCTGCCTTGTTTCTCCGCATCTAGCTCAGTCCTTTCAGCCTTGCCCTCAGCTGCGCGCGGGCACCCGCAGCCCGAAGAGGGGCGAGAAATCCTGTCCTCTGAGGTCCAGATAGCGGGGAATTTAGGGGTAGTTCCTGGTGCCCTAACAAGCCTCTGTGGAACTGTCCGGATGAACTGCCCCCTCGTGTTTTGAAGAAAAGAATCCCTTAAATATCCCTTTGTTTTTTCCCTTAAAATGAGAACTCATGAGCCCAGGAGGCACAGACTTGCGCGCCCAAGAACTCCGGGACCTTGACCCGCGAGGTCGCCTTTGCACTTGACCCCTCACAGCTAGACGCCCCCACCCCTCTGGACGCGGGCGGACAGGGCCCCGGGGCTTGCGCATACCCCGTCCTTCGGTGTCTCAGGCCGAGGTTGTCCTTGAGGGGCGGACCGTCGGGAATGCCCACCTCGGGGCGAGCGTGGGGACTGTCCAGGACGCCACTATAGGGTCGGCCGCCCCGCTCCAGCTCCTGAGCGCCTCCGTCCTCAAAAAGCACGGCGCCGCTAAGCTTGTTGAAGACGATGGTGTTCATGGTGCCGGTTGGCAGGGACGCGCGGGGCGGCCGCAGCGCCTCGGGGCCGGGCCGCCCGGAGCTCCGCAGCAGGGCTCGGGTTCTAGGAGATGAAAATGCATCACGTTACTCACTCGCTGACGAAGCTCAGACCTCCGTGGTCCGGGTTCGGAGCCAGATCCTCCCCGCTGCCCAGCCAAGGAAAGGAGGTGCCGCAGTTACAGGACTGGGGATCCCCGCCTCCCCCCACCTCACTACACCCCGCCTCCCGCACCTGCCCTCTTCCTTGTCTGGGCGATAGAACCCGCCTCCCACCCCCAAAGCCCCAAGAACTTCAACTGGGAATAATTTACCCCCGGAAGCAAAGGAATATAATTCCCAAATGAGCCTCGGAGTCTGGGTTTCTGAGCGCATACTCCGGATAGCGGAGTGGGACAGGCGTGGGGCGGCGCGTGGTTTTTCAGATACAGCAGAAGACTAAAGGCTCCCAGAGCCCCCACACGGGGCGTCAGGAGGGGTTGGAAGGAAAGGGAGATTTGGAGTAGCGTGAAAAATCGTATCAGCCAGGCCCAGTTAATGAGTCCTGAGCCATATCGGGATTTCTGGGATTTTCCTATTTTTTAGATCCTGCGTGGTTTGGCTGAACCCCCTGCGTCTTCTTTGGGCTAAGTGGCCCCCCGAATTGGGATGAGGCCAAAAAAAGTTAAGTTGCATCAGGACAAATGTACCACATCTCTCTCCCCAAGCGTTCCTATTACCCGCCTGCCCGTCCCGGGATGTGTACCGGGATGGACCCAGGCCACCCGAAACCCGCAGTCAGGGTTGTCCTCTTCCGCAGCGCGCGTGCCAGGCGCCAGCGCCGAGGCCCCTGCACACCAGTCCCTCTCTGGGGTCTCCAGGGACCATTTCAGAGTCTTTAGGGATGTCAGAAGCCGAAGGTCCGTAAGAGGCAGCGCGGTCCGTGCACGTCACGGCCTGAGGCCGCCACCTTTGGGAGAGCCCGCAGCTGACCTCCCGGGTCGCAGTGGCCAGAAGCCTGTGTCGGCAGCGCGCGGCCGTGGGGAGCAAGTCCGCGCCGCCTTGTACAGCTGAATTACCGCCCAAGCAGCGCGTGGCCACCTTCCCCCGCCCCATCACCCCGCCTTGCGCCTCTGGGCAGCTCCTGTTTCTTCCGAGCTGCCTCCGCCTCGCGGCCAGCACCCTCTCAGCCCGCCCCGCCACAGCATGGATTGCCACCCCTCTAAACACACACACACACACGCCTCGATGAGCCTCCAGCCTAGCCAACGCTTCCCGCCCCGCCCTCCGGCCATCACAGCAGCGGCCACGCGCGACACTTAGGACCGTGGCCACAGCTATTAAGCCACAGCTACCGGCAGTAATTCGTGGAGAAGCGAGGTCAGACCTCTGCTGGCTGCCTCGTGTCCCTCAGAAGTGAATCCTTTCACGCAGACAGGTACGCGCCTGGGGTGTGAACGTTGCCTCAGCGATAAGTGTCAAAGCAAATTTCCGTGCTCACAGCCCCTGGTCTTCCATCAGGACTCGTCCTGTTCTTTTCTTTCTAAATAAATACGCTTGGTGATTTATGTTCACGCTGCTTTACTTGTACCAGACACCCTTCTCCACCCGGTTCTGTCTCCGACCCCAGCACTGTCCTCCTACGTGCAAGGACATGTTTTTCCTAGCGAAAGGCACGCCGAGGTTTGTCGGCTGGTACCCTTGCCCCTGCTGTCCCAAGCCCACTCAGAGATCATAACTAATGACACTCGGCGCTGTCTCAGTCAGCAGGCAGCAAGCGCTGTGGCGGGAGGTGGCAAAGGTCCGAGAGCTCGATCTTGTCTGCAGACGTGTGAACCGCAGCTCCTAACCCTCCTCGAGCCCCGCGCGGTGCCCCCGCCCCTCTTCTCCAGTCACTTACCCCTATTCCCTCCAGACGGTGGCTGGGGAGCTCACTCCCTGCGGAACTGCGCAGCCCAAAGCCCGTGAATAATTTTAAAGCAAGGGAGGCGCGGCCAGGTGGGCGCACAGGCTCCACCGCGGACCCTTGGGCCAGCCTTGGCCGCCACCCGTGCACGTCCTTACCGGACCTGGGAGGGAGGTGGGGGAAGGGAGGAGGAGCGAGGCGCCCGGGGCAGAGAGAAAGTGTGGCGCGGCGCGGGGGCTAGAACGTGCCCCGCGTGGCGTGGCCGCTGGCAAGGACGCGGCGACCGAGGGCTGTACCTGTGGCGGCGGGGCCGGCGGGCGGCTGCAGGGCGGCTGGCTGTCCCGCGTCGAGGCTAGGCGCACTCCCATTCCCGCCGCATGCTCTCCGCGCGGGCTCCAGCGCGCTCACCACCGCCACCACCGTCGTCTCGGCTTTATTTACTCAGACCGGCGCGCGCGGCCCGGGAACAGGAATACCGCGGCCTTCTCATGTTTCCCGGCTGCTGGGCCCAGCCGGCGAACATCCTGCGGGCGCCGTATCCACGTTCCCGGGCCCGCGGGAAGGAAGCGTCCGCGCCCACCCGGCCATTGGGTTACTATTAACCCCTGGCGGAGAAGCCGCCGCTAGGGCGCCATTGGGGACCCCTGAGTCCGCCGAGACCGCCCCAGCTCGGCGCAGCTCCCAGATCCGCCGGCCTTGTAGTAGTGGAGCAAAAGGGGCCGTTTTCTTCGCACTTAGGGGAGAAATTGGAGAAGCGGCCGGGAGCGCTCGGCTCCGGCTCCGGGAACTGAAAAGCTGCGGTGCAGATCCCGTGTCTCAGCTGGCCCGAGTGCCGGAAATTTCAGCACGCGTGGCCAGGCGGGAGAGGCCACTGTGACGCGCCCTGTGGTTTCCTCGCTATTAGCTGGAGTGAAGTTAGTTAGAGCTCGGGTTTGCGCCTACAACGCTGGAGCGTATTGCGGGAAGCGCTTGAGCCCAGGGAACCTTTTTTCTGGTGGCACTGGGATTCTGAGGTCCTGCTGGTCTCAGGCACCTCCAGGCACGCTTTCCCCTCCCGGGCAAGCGCTGGTGAGGCTGTGTCCGCCGCTCCGGGGATAGGGATGGGTGAAAGCAAGCATGGAAAGAAGGGAGCCCAGGTGTCTCACCCACGGTAATCAGGTGGGGAAGAGATTGCGCGCCCTGGGACAGGGATCTGCGTGGCGCAAAGGGGATGGAACTTGGAAGAATCCTGAGCTGGAGCACTGTGCAAGGAGACTGAAAGGCTATCAGATTTTCTTATTGATGATGCTCTGCCTCCCCCAAATATAAGAGTAGGGAAAGCTGCGATTTGGGTAGCTCAGAGCTTCTGGCAGCCTAGAACCCTAAGGCACTGAGCACAAAGCCGCCTGCGCTCTTGCCGCGGGCCCTGCCGCCCTAGCGACCATTCATCTTTTTAAAAAGAGTGATCTTAGATTTTCCCAAATCTGAAGATACATAGTATAGAATCATTTGTCCTTTTTTCCCTCTGAAGGTGGCTGGCCAGTGGCCCACCTAAGCGTCTTCCTTTTATGTGCCCTAGAAGTAGTTAAAACTAGTCTTGCTATTACTTCCAGACTAATCACAGCTTTGAATTTTCAAATACATTATTTCCAAAAACATGCTATAGCAAACCAGGTGGTGGCACAACATAAAACCTAGAGTAACGTAAGTTGACGTGTTTGCGCATCGCGCAGATATATATTATCCATTTGATCACGTTTCTCAATGCCCCGGGTTCTCTTTTGTTACATAACTTGTCCTTGCAGGGTTTGCCTCTTGTCATTGGAGCTGCAATTGTCCTGTGGGTTCACTACAGGCTTCGATGTACAGGTCTCGCTGTAAGAGCTTAAAGACCAGGGATACAACGTACTATTTCAGGCACCCGTTTTCAGCAAGTTTCACAGCAGAAGGAGATCTAATTGGCAATTCATGGGAAGAAAGCGTTGGTTCTCTTTTACATTCTCTGTGAGTGATGTCGGTCGTCATTGATTATAATGAAATCAGCTGTAACACGCCCCTCTGACATGTTTTGGTCAGCTGTGCAAGGTAAAGCATCAGAAATGTATGTAGCTGCTCGCAACTTCACAATATTCTACTGATTTATTGAGCTGTATGCTAGTATAAGACCAAAGAATTGCCATGCTTAACTGTATTTACACAGTTTTACAATGTATTTAGAGGACTTTGATTTATATGTATATTTACATGGAAGATCTGTTTTCTTAGAGTTTGGAATATGTTATATAGTAAAAATAATTTTTTATTTTGTATAGGAATAATATACCCCTGAATTAGTAAATCTCAGGTTGCCATTGAAAAATTAATATATGATAATTCCTTTCGACTAAGGTTTAATCATTACAGTCCATTTTAAAATAAAAGAACATTGGAGAATCCATTCTAGAAATGAAGTGGGTGTATGGGGGGGCATCCCTCTGTCGTATACAAATGAGCTTTTATTTTATGATAGACTAAAATTTTGTTCTTAACAAATCTCACCCTCTATGCCAGGAAGTTCCTTCTTCATTTTTTGTCCACGGTTCTAATAAATTGATCATTATATTAATAGTTTTACAATCTAAAATGAATTTTACTCAGCTTCTTGTGCCTAGATTCCATCCTCAGGATATTAAATGCTGTCTTAATAATCCCCAAAAGAAAAACTTCCAGTTTAGTGAAATGCTGGTAGATGATTCAAGAAAGTGTATCTAGTTTGTAGAAGACGGCCGTATGTAGGAAAAACGCTGGCTTAGACCAGAAGTTAGAAGACTTGAGCTCTAATCTTAATTCTGGCCAATGTGATGTTGATTTAGCCTGAATTTACTAACCTGTAAACTAAAGGTAGTTAAGTTTTCCACAAACTCGCCTCACACTATTTTTAAGGTATTTTTCAGATGTGGAAGTAACACACTGCTCTTGCTAGATCTAGAAAGATGTTCAGTCTGAACACTTGGCAGAAACATGCGTCCATTATATGGGACTTGGAGAACAGTTAGAAATAGGTGTAATTTCTACTTACTGGGAACCGAAAAATAAAGAAGCCTTCAGTTTTAGCATTTTGATATTTCACCAAGGTACCCTGACATTTCAGAATAAATATTAGTCAAAGCGTTTGAAAATAATGAGTGCTTTTAAAGTCCTTTTTTCCACTTGTTACTTATGGGCAATGAAATAAATTACAAAACCAAAGAATGACCACCAATTCCAGCTCAGATGGTATAAATAGTAAGTTTATGAACAGATGGTATAAATAGTGAAGTTTATGACCTCACACTAGGCCAATTTGCCTGGTAGAGATACCTGCTGGGATGGACTGGTGGAACTATATAACATGGGGGAGGGGGAGGAGAAAGATACAGCATTGGAAACATTGTATGCAAAGTAGCAGAACAGGTGGCCCTAAAGGGTTTTAGGGTAGTTTTGCTTTGTTTGTAATTTAATTTCGATTGCATAAATAATACAGAATAAACAACACATTCTCTCTGGGAAGGTCTTTTCCATAAATTCACTCTCAAAGAAAAAACAGAATACAAGTGAAACTCCCTCTCTGCCACCTCCACCCCATCACAGAGCGACCATTAAGAGGTGGCCATTGCAGGTTTAATGTGCATCCTTTTCTCTCGTCATCCCTATACATGCACAAACAAGTATTTATAGTTTTGCTTTAGGAGTTTTTAAAATAAATGAGATCGTACTGTGGCACAGCTGTAATTGTACACACGCGTGCGCGCACAGAGGATTATTTTTTTCAGTCAATTATTTCAGAGGGAACTTTTGTATTAGTATTTATAAATGTAACTCCATCAATTATTTCATAGAGGACTTTTATACTAGTATGTCTAAAGGTAACTCCATCTTTTAATCAACAATTACATCATGCTCCGTAATCTACTTAACCATTCTCCTATGGACTTGTCTGTCTTTCCAATTCTCATTATTATACATATTAAACATCCTTGTATAGGAGTCTGTATACACGTAGGTATCTCTTTAGGAATAGCAACCCAGAGGTAGAATTTCTGGGTTCAAGGAAACATAGTTTTTAAATATTGGTGGATGCTTCCAAGTTTTCCTCCAGTCTATGCCATCACTGACACACGCCCGTTGTTATTTCCTCACATGCTATCCAGCACATGTGCCGTCTTCCTGTTTGCCTAGATGATGAGTAAAATGATGCCTCATTGTTAGAGAACCTTTTCCCTTATAAGCCATTTGTATCTTTTTAATTGAATTGCCTTTGCTTATATCCTTAGATGGCTTATTGATTTCTAATGACTATTCACAAACCATTGCCATGATACATGTGCTTTATATGTTCCAAATATGTTACCTGCCTTTAACCTTTGTTTTGTCTTTGTCTTACAGAAGGTATAAATGTGAACTCTGGTCAATATGTCAGTTTTTTCCTTTTTGGATTCTGGGTTTTGTGTCTTGCTCAAGAAGGCTTCTTCTATATTTTCATCTAATACTTTTGAAAGTTGTTTTCAATTGGCTTTTAAATCCTTCTGGAGTTTCTTTGTACAGTGTGAGCCAGAAATCTAATTTGATTTTTTTCATTTTGCAATTGAATAGCTGATACTCCTATAGAATTTATTAAAGAGTTTCTCCCCATTGATTCGAAATAACTTTTCTCATATATACTTTTCATATGTAATTGGTTCAACAAGGCTTTGAGAGATCGTACAAAAAGGCCAATATACTCTAATAAATTTAATCTTTAACTTTAAAAAACAATCTCATACTTCAAAGATTTCCCATATTAGGCTATTTCTAATAACAGGATATGTAAATATTGACATAGTAATGTGTTTACCTGATCTTGGTTCTAACATAGACGGTTGACTCCATAGTGTTCTAGAATGAGACTGTCATTTATCAATTCAGAAGCAGGAGGACAGTTTCTCTAGACAGGCTATGTTCTCCAGAGCTCAGTGTGATTGCACATAGCTTTCCAAACACATCATATGACAAATAAGTAATAACCTTCCATGGATGATATAGGGTTATTTATAAGTGATGAACTTTTGTCATCATGTTCTGAAAAAATAAAATACATCTCTCTCCTTGCCCAATATTTTTTTGGACTTGAAATTAATGTTTTTTTTTCCACAAAGCTGCTACTCAAGATAAGCACCTTTGGTAATGATTATAGATGAGTCAATTTCACTCTGGACAAAAACACATGTACTCTGTCATCACCACATTTTTAAAAAATAAGCTATGTGTAAGTGCAGAAAATACAAATAATAGAACTGAAATCCCAGTAGGTTAAGGTCTCATCCTACTTCACATCCTGTTTAAAATAAGAAAAGTAGTAACCCCTGAATCCTAACAACCCATCTTTTCTTTTGATACCTAAGTATCTTCGGTAACCAGCAATAATCTGGTAAATTACACACAAGAGAATGTATTATACATTGGGGTCCTGAAGGGAACCTGGAGAACATTCCATTGGGTGTTTAAATGAATGTTTAAAATGAGCACTTCGTTACTCTAATAGAATCATTATGCTTTCAGAAAACTATTCTAGCTTAAAGATCAATTTGCCCTTATTTTGAAAATTGATCATTTTAATAAATACAGTGAATATGTTTGAACAAAGGCTAATAGGACTCTGTACATGACATTAATGAGCTTCAGGCAATCAGTGGATTTTTAAGATTTAATTATTATACTGGGTGGCCATAAAGTTCATAGAAGTGCAAATTAAAATACACAAACTTTATGGCCACCCTCTATGTGCTTTAAACTGTATCAGCCTTTCAGTTGAGCCCGCTAAAATCTATCCTCCCTGCTTTTATTTTAGGTGTAGGATATCTGAGTAAGTTCACCAAAGGATTGAATGTGAGCAGAAGTGATGTCTACAATTTCTGATTGAAGGAAATTACTTGTCCTTGCCTTTAACTTTTCCTTGTTTCAAAGATTTATGGTATGCATATATTAGTTCCCTTCAGCTGCCATGGCAGAATACCACAGACTGGTGGCTTAAACAACAGAAATGTATTTACTCACAGTTGTGGAGGCTTGAAGTTCAAGGTCAAAATGCTGGAAGATTTCATTTCTGGTAAGTCCTTTCCTGCTGGTTTGCAACTTCTCTGTGTTCATATGCTGGGAGAAAGAAAGAGAGAGGTCTCTGGCATCTCTTTCTTTTCTTTCAAGGGCACCAGTTGTACCAGATTGGGGCCTCACCCTTATGATCTCATTTAACTTCAATTACCTTGTTAATGGCCTCATCTCCAAATTCCGTCAGATTGGGAGTTAGGCTTTCAACATATGAATTTTGAGGGGATGCAATTGAGTCCATAATAGGCAGTGACCCATGTCTGCTGAGCAGATAGCAACCTAAGGAACAACAGAGCAGCAGAGTCACAACATGGAAGGAACCTGGGCCTTGATAGGAACACATGGATAAGAACTATCAAGCCAACCTACACCTAGGGTAGACTCAAAAAACATTTTCTTTTTTCTTTTCTTTTATTATTATTATTTTTTTTTTTTTGCGAAGGACCAGGTAGCCAATATTTTAGGCTTTGTGGGCCATGTAGTCTCTGTCATGACAAATCAACTTTGCCATTATAGTATCAAAGCAACCACAGACAATACTTGCCTATGAATGAGCCAACAAATAAGTGTTGATGTATTCCAATGCAGCTTTATTGAATGGACACCGAAGATTGCATTTTATGTCATTTTCATGTGCCACACATTAGTATTCTTCCTTTCATTTTTTCAACCCATTAAAAATGTGAAAGTTATTCTTAAATCAGAAATAGGAACAGACAGTGGGCTAGACGTTGCCTGAGGGAGGTTGTGTATGCTGGCTTTGACTACTCAGCTCTGGAAGTCATGGAAGACAAATAAACACCCCTTACAGAAAGTCACTGTATTCGAGGGTTTCCTTGCTAAGAGAACTTAACCTATACCTAGGTTAGGGTATTGACAACATATGCTTATACAAAGATGATCTTAGTGCCTACAGGTAGGCTAAGAAAAGTGTTTTGTAGATGACTAGAGTCTGCCATACCATGGAGAATGTGGAAAGGGAATGGAATAAAAAAGCATTTCTTTTTTTTCCCCTCCTGAGGCAGTGTTGCATGTGTTTAGAGAATCAGCCTAATTAGTTTTACATTTATTTGGTGCTATGTTATTTTTTTAAAATTTTAACCACTCTTCCTCTTTCCTTCCTTCTTTATTTCCTCCCTCTCTCCTTCCTTTCTTCTTCCTTTCCTTCCCCTTTCTTTTTATTAGTTATTGATATACCTTTAAACAAAGTATTGGTGTTTGGATTTTGATGCTTATTTTTTTGTAATCATGGAAAGTAGTGATTAATTTTCAAGGATTACTGTTTTTTTGGCTGACACCCACGACCACCATCACCACCAACCCCACCCCCACATACACACAAAATCTGAACTATTTTTATGGTTTTCTTTTTAGCAATCAACAATAAATATTTATGGGGCACCTGCAGGCAAAATCCAGTGCCAAGAATTGCATCAAATTTGATTTAAAAGACATGATCCTTGCCTAGCTTACAAACCTATTAAGAAAGCACAGGAAAACAAATATACCTCATCTAAAATGTTTTAGGGTATCTGATATAAAGATTGCTCAAATCCAGTAAATCTATAAATCATCTGTAGAAATGCATGAGGGAGCTTAAAGATGATAGAATGACCATTTTATGTGTCTGCTAAAAACTTTGTGACCCTATTACCAACATCCTTCCCGAAAACATGCAAAAAGAGAGCATTATTTCAGAAATTTGAGCCTGATTGAAAAACAGTATTTTCACCCCTTACATCAGGCTTTTTCAAGCGTTATGCCAAAAACTTCTGGTTTTCAAGAGAGATTTTTTTAGGACTTCCGTTCAGAAAATATATAGTAACAGTAAACAGGTCGAGGTTGGCTCGTGATTTTTCTTCCCACCTTCCTTGTGTCTTCCTCTAACCTGCCTCTCCACCCTCCACTTTACATTCCTCTTTTGGAAAAATGGGAGAAGGGATTGGAGAGAGGCATTGTGCGTGCACCTGTCATGGGTGGCAGTGAAGTACTTTCTGGGGTTTATAGAAAGAATCCTCCATTAACCCCCAGTACAAAGAGACTGATTCTTGCCCAAGTGTCCTGGAACTGCAGGCCAGAGAGAGCAGGTGCAGGGAGAGTTCTCTGGTCATGCTGTGATCCTAAGTTGTCAGCCATGTTTTTGGTTTGTTTTTCTCTAATCTTCAATAAGGGTATAGTAGGCTATCACAAATCCTGTCTCAAAGGGATTTTTCAATTAGGAGAAAGGGAAAAGGAAAAAAAAGCATTAGGCCAATTAATTGTGTCAGTTATTTATTTATTTATTTTGAGCCAGAGTCTTACTGTGTGGCCCTCAGTAGAGCACTGTGCCATCATCATAGCTCACAGCAACCTCAAACGCCTGGGCTCATGCAATCGTCTTGCCTCAGTTTTTCTATTTTTAGTAGAGATATGGTCTCATTCTTGCTCAGGCTGCTCTCAAACTCCTGAGCTCAAGCAATCCACCCACCTCGGCCTCCCAGAGTGCTAGGATTATAGGCATGAACCACTGCACCCGGCTAATTTAGACGATTAGGGTAAATTTGCAACACCTAAACTCACAATGCTTTCCTGCAGTGACAGTCAGCAAAAGACATATGTCCTAATATTGCTCTTTCAGAGCAATAGGGACTAATTAAAATATTTTTAAAATTTACATTAACATGTACATAGCACTTCCTATATGCCCATACATTATTCTAGGCATTAAACTTACACAACTTACGCTCACATCCAACCTTTGGGGTAAGTATCCATTAGTATCAATTTGGTAGAAGAAGACATCTAGGCACAGAATTTCCCTGGATCACCAAGTTGGTAACTGGTGGATCTGGGATTTGAACAGAGTTGGCAGGTGCCCTAACTCGTATGCTGAATCACCACATTTTTACCATTTCTTTGAGAGCACAAAGGATGAATAGAAGGAACTTTAAACCCTTGACTTCATAATTGTAGGCACCCCTAAATATGTATTTGCATTATCTTTTGGCTCCTGGCTTAGCAGCAGGAAATTCAATACCAATTAGCTTGTTACTCTGTATGTGACTTTTTTTTTAAAATGTGGGGAGCAGGTGGTACCTCAGTGTCACCTGAAAATACAATGACTTTGCACGGCTTCCCCATCCTGGTAACCAGTCTGTCTCATGTTCCTCTTCATGTGTGAGCTCACATTCAGAAGCCAATAACTGCTGACTCTTCTGAGGTTTCTCTAAATCTGGAGAACATCCTTTCCACTGGATGATGAAAAACAACATGCTTTGGAATAGCCCCAGAGATCCCGAAATGTTGTTTTCTTGCAGGAGTAGACACAGCAGGATCGTAAGTGGCTTATCTTGAGAGTAGGGTGAGAACCGGTAGCTTTGATGAGGAAGCATAGGGGACGACAGAGGCCCTGCAACTTCGTGATCCTCTTCTGGTTGTTTTGTCTGCGTTTTGTTTTGTCTTGTTTTTGTTTGTTATAGCCATCAGGCCTACATTTGTGGGTCATCAGACAAGAGTGCCAGGACCAAGTACCATATGTTTAAATGTTCAAAAGTTAAAAATCAAGCTAATAGGCTATTAAGCAACATACGTTCCCTCTTTCCACCTTAACAAATATACCATCATACTGAAAAATCAAAAACTATGTATAGACTTAGGACTTTTGTTGGGATAAAGACCAGTAGATTTGATTATAATTGTACATGTCTGGAGATTGTATTGTGAGACATGCAATGTTTAGATGAGTAATAAAATGAAAGAGATACAATTAAGAATTGATTAGCAATTATTCCAATACATTCTTTGTTCCCATTTTAGCCAAAATCACTAATTGTGCTCTCAAAACCCATCTTCTCTCATAATTTATGTTCTGAAGAATTACACCTAAAATGTCATCCTATAAAAAAATGTCCAAAACTTGAATTATTTTCATCAAGGACGTACATTAAAATAAACATAGGACATTTTCAAATTAAATTTATTTTCACAAATGTTGTCTATGAAACGCTGTCTTATTCTAAAGTACTCAAGTTACACGTGAAATTGAAAGAAAAGAAAAATCCGATTCATGAATGTAACATTTTAAATAACATTCAAATTCGATTTCATATTTGGCAAAGTAGTTTAAAAGATTTTTACACAAATAAAATTATTATTGCTACCATCCAATGCACCGCTGGTCTCAGTGTAAAATACGGGTATCAGATTTCATCAATGATTGTGTCTAGATTTGTACCTTTGCTGATATAGATGTGGTATGAATTGTTTAATATTGCAAAATGGTTTTTCTCTTTCTCTTTTTTTTTTTTGGCTGCCAATTGAAATTCTTGCAAAGCTTCTTACATGCTGAATGAGGTGCTACAAAGGCGAGAAAATGATGCCAGTTACTACTAGAAAATCATGCTGCATGAGGCACAGATACATGGAATTCGTGCTCTCTGAGGAAGGTCCGCTGTCAGTTCAATCAATTAATTTTTCTTTCTGCCCACTCTCAGAAAGCAGTATTCACCTCCAAAGTTCTTAGCAGCACAACCCAAACCTTTGCATGCGATCTTCTTTTACTTTGAGAACCTAAGGCAAACATTGTGGGGAAGCACACACCAAATTCCAAATGACTGTGTGTGTGTGTGCATTGTGTGTATGCTGTGTGGTTTGGTTTTGTGTGTGTGTGTGTGTTATTCAGGCCCTTGAAAGAGCAGCTTTCTGGGAAGTAGCCCTTTGCCTGAGACTACTCACTCAGTGTTAGCAGTGTTTGTTTATTTATTTACTTACCTTGAAAAAAATTATTAAACTTGGTCCTCTGCTGAGGGAAAAAGAAATTGTACTTACTGACGCCTTTCCCTGAGTTTGTTTTCTGATAATCCCACAAGGATCGTTCCACAGACCCTGGAATGACAATGCCGGGGTCACTGTCTTAGTCCTTTTGTTGGGTTTCAGGCAGTTATCTGCATCCTTGGTTCTTGGGGTGCTCTAACGAATGGCCAGACACCCCAAAGTAAGGCAAGCATGAAACAAGGTTTACTGAGGAGGAGAAAGATGTACAGAGTTAAGAAGGTTTACAAAACAAGAACTGTTCTCCATAATGGCGGACTCCCGTAATTGTAACAGGACAGGCCTTGGTTACAACTGGGGGTTGTGTTTTATTGTTTTATACTGCCTGGAATGGACCCACCTTATGGTTCTGAGGTCACGTTGGAACCACAGAGTCTCACTGTGCATGTGGACCTCCCATGAATGTCTCCGAAAGCTCACTGGAGATGTGTGCACCTCAATGTAAAATTTAACCTAGAGTCATAATAATCGTAATAATTAAACTTCAGACTCTTCTAGATCATCTTCAAGACTCTTATTATCCCTATGCTATATGGCCCATGGGCTTGACAGACCTCTGTATCCTTTCCTATTTGCCACGTTAAGTTCTGATTGGTAGATTAGTAGGGTGGCCCCTCCTCCCCAGGTGTGAGCAATCAGGATTAAGGTGAATGAAACCAAGATGGGGCCTGGGGATCCCACCTTTGTCCTCTCTCCTTAGGAGAGCTGGATTCCTGGCAATCTACCCAACATTTTTGTACCTCAATAACAAAATACTTGAGACTGGGGGATTTGTAAAGAACAGAAATTTATTTCTTACAGTTCTTCAGGCTTGGAAGTCCAAGTTCAAGGTGCTGGTGGTCAGTGTCTGGAGAGGGCTTTCTTGCCATATCCCTACATGGCCGGAGAAATGCAGGGAAGTGAATCCACTCCCTCGAGGCCTTTTATTATAAGTGTCCGAGCCACGTGGGCTCCCTTCTCATGACTTAATCGCTTCCCAAAGTCCTCACCTCTTTATACCATGAGTTTGGCAATTAAATTTCAATATATGAATTTGAGGGGACACATTCAGACTATAGCAGTTACTATAAAGTCCTGTCTGTGCAATATATATTTTTAGCAGTGGCAATTATTATAGAATCGTTCTTTAGGAAATCATGTCCTCATGGTTATAGAATCACTCTTTAGGAAATAATGTCTTCATGGGAGGTCAGAGGTTTATACACTTAAAGAAGATTAGTTTTGCAAATTCGACAGGACCATTATGGACACAGCAGCATATGTAGGCTCACGCTGCCACTAGAATGCCTTCTTCATAGGTACTTGGGTCTCCACAGACTGCTTTTGATTTCTTTCCTTGTCAAGCTTTTCAGCAAGTAGCCCAACAACCACCTTGAGGAGTGGGTACTTATTTGAAATGCAAGTCCCAGGTCCCAGCTCTCTATACTGAAAGTCAAGTTCTCTGAGCTTCGGTTTCCATGGTGATGCTGATAGAGATGATTCACAAACCATACTTAGAGAAGCATTAGTCTAGAGCAATGGCTCAACCTTTTTTGATTGTACACTCTTATCGGTAAAAATATTGAGGAGAGCTGGCTGTCACAGTCATTTATTTGCAAATTGTGTAAGTGTAATGTTGTGCTAGCATATCATGTAAATTTAAAACATGTAAAAATAGAAAGCTTTTGAAAAAGATGGCAATGAAATACATAATAATTTAAAATAATTTTATTTTATCTATTGATGGTACAAAAAATACTTATTATTCCAATCAAAATACTGTCAATGAGTAATCATAGACTAGGAACAGTGGTTCATGCCTATATTCCTAGCACTCTGGGAGAATAAAGCTTGAGGTCAGGAGTTCAAGACCAGCCTGAGCAAGAGTGAGACAGTGTCTCTACAAAAAATAGAAAAATTATTCAGGCACCGCGGTGCATGCCAATAGTCCCAGCTACTCAGGAGGCTGAGGCAGGAGGATCATTTGAGCCCAGAAGTTTGAGGCTGCCGTGAGTTGTAATGATACCACTGTACTCTAGCACAAGTGACAGAGAAAGACCCTGTCTGAGCAGAAATTACAAAGCAATATAATTTGAATTGCTTCATACTTAAAGCTTTCTTTTCATTTAACAATGATTTAAATGTTGGAGTACCCAAGTTCAGTTTGTAGAGATTTGTTTTTACATGCTTTGTGTTTACCATGAGGCGTCCATAAAACATCTAATAGTTATAACAGGCCGACAGTTAAAGCTGATAACAACTTCGATTGAGTAAAACTATCCTGTACTTTTACTCCTCCAATGTTATTCTTTTGATATCACAATTGATATATTTTTATATTGTATATCCCTCGATAGTTTTATTATTTGCAATGCTTTTGTCTTTTAACCTTTACACTACAGATACACGTGATTTGTGCACCACCATTGCGGTATTACAGTATTCAGAATTTGGCAGTATATATGCTTTCACCAGTGAGTTTTGTACTTTCCTATTTTCATGTTGCTAATTGCATTTTTATTCATACTGATGTCATCTCTAAAAGAGATACCTCGGGATAATTCATAGATTCACGTGGAAGAGGCCGAGTTCTGACTGTATTTACTACTAGTTTTCAGCCCCAGCCACAAATTATACAAAGAGTTTGGTTGAAATTATGCTTTCGAGTCTTCCTTGGTATTAATCAGCTCTTCTTATAAATTGATCAGAAAGCGTGGCATTTTTATTTTCAAAAAAAAAATGACGGTGATAATGCACTGGGACTTTTTAAGAGATTCTAAAATGGATTTGAAAATTCTGTTCCCAAGTTGTTAAAGTGGAATAAGTGTTTCAATAGGCAATACGAGTAATTTCCAGGAACGTAACCACACGATGATGGGTACATTTCTAAATCGTAAGTGTCTTTTGGAAAGCAGTTATTTTCTCAGTTATTGTTAAATGTCATCTTTACCTGAAGGGGGCAGATGAAGAGTGTTTTATATTTTTCTTGTCGGGAAGTAACTGTAAAGCAGATTTCCTTGAGGTTGAGAGTCACATCCCCAGGAAGGTGACAAATTATTGAGCTGTAAGGCTGAAGTTTAGGAGACATAAAGGAAAGTGAAATTCTAAGACTACCAAGAAATGGGCAAAGGCTAGGTAATGGAAGGCCCGTATCTTATACTCACTGATTTGGTCTTCATTGTGTGAGAATCGTAAATGCCAATCTGAAACATCCCTGATGTATTGTGGGAGAAGAGAAGGGGGTCTCTGGGATGACTTTCAGCCCCCAGTGACTGGGTAGGTGATAGAATCCTTCACCGTAAAAGAGAATAATAACAGTAATCACAGCTGATACGTATGGAGCATTGAGATGCCAGGCATCATTCATTTCACGTGTATCACCTCATTTATACAACGCCGTAAGCACATAGTCTGATTATGAGCCTTTTACTGATGAGGATCTGAGCTCAGACACTAAGATACAAAGTCAAGGAGCCAGGAGTTCAGCAACTTTGGGCGATCATGCTGAATTTAGTTGCAAACAATAAAAGTTAAAGTACTGATCTGGAGCTGGGTCTGCCAGTATGACTCAACTCAGGCTTCCTCGTGAGACAGAGGAGGTGCTCTGGAGATCTGGGGGTTGCATGGTCCACGTTTAGGAAGCAGACCTCCCTTCTGCTGATGCTGCCTCCTGTAGTTCTGAATCTGCAAACCCTCCAGAAGTAGGAGTCATTAGCTGATCTTGCAGGGATGATCTGTGGGCCTCCTGCCTACTAGTTGAGGCCTGTTTTGCTTACCTGTGGTGTCAGATACAGAGAAAATGTATGCACAGACTTTTGTTTTTTCTCATTAGCTTTCCTTAGTGTTTGTATATTTAACGTGTGGCTCCAGACAACTGTTCTTCTGCCAATGTGCAGCAGATTAAAAAAAAAAAGGTTGGCCATATCTGTTAGAGCCTCGATTCCCTGAAGTCTATAGATTTCTTGGCAGGAATTCTCTGCCTGGTTGCTTTGGATATCATTTACTTCAGAACGTGTTTCTTTAATTTTTGTAACATATAGAGATGTTGTGTTAGTAGTTGGGCACTTTCTTGGACTGTTACAAATATTAGTTTGTGCCCTTGTTCGATAGACTGGACCCATGACCCTAACAGAATAAGCCACCTTATTAATTTGTCTGGGAGCTTTCTGGTACTGTCATTTGACTTTTTCCCATCTTACGTATTTTCCACTGATTGATTGATTGATTATTTATTTATGTATGTATTTATTTATTTTGGACATGGGCTATAACTCTGTTGCCTAGGTTGGAGTGCCATGGTGCTATCATAGCTCACTATAACCTTGAACTTTTCGGCTCAAGATACTTCCACTTTGGCCTCCAGCATGGCATAGGGCACCATGCCTGGTTAATTTTTAGAAGTTTTTTTTTAATAGAGACAGAGTCTCACCATGTTCCCTGGCCTGGCCTCAAGTGATCCTCCCACCTCTGCCTTCCCACAATACTGGGATTACAGGTGGGAGTCACCAATGGCTAGCTTGTCTATTTTCTATGCATGGAAAGTTAGATCTAAAAGTTTGCAGGATTCACGTTGAACATTTTAATGAAATATGTCACAAGGGATGATTTGTGTTTTATGGTGCTGCAGCCAGAGACACAATATTTGATGATTGTATCATGAGTGGGGCTAAATTTGGCCACTGGAGTAGAGTGATGAAAATCTGATCCCTCCATGGTACACTTAATTTTTTCTCCTGTGACTAGAAAGAAATCTTTGGTATTACGCTGGCACTCTGTGACTGTTTGGTTCCCTGTTACTTGTGCACTTAATGCTTTTAACAACTAGTTAATAATACTTTCCAAGGTCAATAATTTCATTAGGGATTGACAATGATTATCGTCTAATCAAGTTCTCTCTTGGTAGTTGGAATTCCTTTAGAAAACATCAAGTAAGAATTTTTCTTACCCTGAAATATAGTCTTCCTGGAAAGGCAGTTTGATATATGTTAGCTATATGTTTTCAAAATAAGGAACTTACTTCATAATTGCATCAAATAGTGATTCATGAGTGTGGGTGTCTGTGTGTGTGTGGGGGGACTTCCTTTGTTTTGAGTATCTTTATCGAGTCAACAATTTTCATTGTTTCAATCTTGAAAAAAAATCACAGAATTTATTTACTTTGTAACAATTGCCCCTGTATCCCAGCAACATTGTCGTTCCAAGAAGTTATGAGTTGAACAACTCAGGATGGGTTGGTTTTACGCTGAAAGGTTGTTTAAAAGAAACAGACACAGCCAGTTCTACAATTTTATGAACACTTTAAGAAATGAATTGGCAAGAAAGTGAAAATATCTTTTAGTACACAGAAGGAGCTTCTCAACCCGGAGAATCTTCCCCAACAATGGAGGGAAGACTCAGTTCATTAGCCTGACATCAGTAAAAACGCTTTCACTCCTGAAATAATGGGTTAAGGCTGGAAGGGAAGAACCGTTCCCCTGTAGCATTGTCAAGTCAAGAGGACTCTATGTGGGTAATTTTCTTTTTATTTAAAATACTGATACCCACCTTTCAATTTCTCTTTTCCTTAAAAAAAAAAATGAGTTGATAAGTAGCTAATCACTGGCTTACTTGCATAGTTTGTTACATGGCACATAAATTAGAAAAAGCTTTATATTTGGCCGTTATTCTGTCCTTTGAAAGGAAATTAGATGCTTGGGAGAAAATGATAATGAAGAGTGTGTCTGAATATACACAAACACACACACACCACACATACCGCACATACATACCCTATCCGGGTACATATAGACACCCTGAAAAATATTCTAAATTGTAGAATGAAAAACTGTCCCGATTTTAGCGCTGAAAGTCACATGTCCCAGGAAACCCCTCCAGCTCCAGGCCTGATGGGATAGTTGGTCACCCTAAAATTGGCAGATGAGGAATGGCAGGGAATTCCAACAACAGATCTCCCATGAACCTTCCTGTTCTTGATCTAAAACATTTAAATAAGCCTTCAATTCAGATACAAGTTGATATGTCAACTAGCAAGAAAATAAGGCATTTTATTGTGAAGATGTGAATTAAGAAGTTATCAAGAATGCACTAAAATTCTCTAAAACTGCCAGTGAAAAAGGGCCCATGGATCTTACTACCCACTTTTCCTTCCAAAGAGGTAATACAGTTGCCAATATTTCTTTCCGAATTATTTCAGCCAAAGCTTAGAAAATGGAATGGTATAAAGTACAATGTGCTTAGGTTGGTTTTCACTGTGAAATTTTATTTATAGTAAGTACTATTTATACAGAGACTATTCCCTGAATGTTAGGTTGAAAGGACCTTGAGAAGTTATAGACTCTGTTTTTCCGCCTCTCGTCAAGGGCGCAATTAAACCATAATGAGATTCTACCTAATATATTTCTAAATACCTTCAAAGAAGGGGACATTTTGTTATTAATTTTGTGTCTTACCTAAAATGTTCATGCTTTATGTAAGACTTCTTTTTAAAAATGTTTCTGGTTAGTTCTAGAAATTGTAAACAGCTGGGAGCCATTCTTTGACAAAAGTGAGAGATTGTTTTTACATTTCTTTTCAGTGTTTTAATTTTAGAGGTTGCTGACTTGTCTTCAAAGTTTGTCTTTGCAAACTTGTAGTTACATTATGGCTGACCTCTGAACCCCTGAGCACTTTGTGTATGAATCAGACAGGACTTTACATGTAAGTTTTTCTTTTTTTCTTATTTTTTATTTTTTATTGAATGGTAACTACGTACATTAATGCACTTCTGGGGTACAGTGTGGGGTTTTCACATGCAATCCGAAATACTTCCATCAAACTGATCAACACAGCCTTCATGTCATTTTCTCAATTATAGTTTTAAAACGTTCTGATTCTACTCTTAGAGAGTTTCACTTGTACCCCTGTAAGATAGACCTCAAAAATGGTCCCTCCAATCCCCC
>CAUYQV010185553.1:0-28023 GCA_963574575.1 Galagoides demidoff
TTTTTTTTTGAGACAGAGCCTCAAGCTATCCCCCTGGGTAGAGAGCCATGGCATCACAGCTCATAGCAACCTCCAACTCCTGGGCTCAAGCAAGTCTCCTGCCTCTGCCTCCCAAGTAGCTGGGACCACAGGCGCCCGCCATAACGCCCGGCCATTTTTTGGTTGCAGCCATCGTTGTTTGGCAGGCCCGGGCTGGGGATTCGAACCCGCCACCTTAGGTGTATGTGGCTGGCGCCTTAGCCCATTGAGCCACAGGCGCCGTGCCGAGCCCCAGAGTTTAAGGTTGAATGAGCTATGATGCTCCGGCACGCTACCCAGGGTGACAAAATGAGACTCCATTTCCAAAAAAATAAAAATAAAAAATAAATGAACGGCTTCAAAAGCTACACAGGGCAGACAGGGACCAAAGATGTTGGGGTGCCCAGGAAACCAGCGGAAAGGGATAGGAGGGGTTGCAGGGTCCCAGAGGAGGGACTGTCATCATGGGTCTTGGGGAAAAATACCTTGGCCTCTCCTTTGCTCACTCCCCGTGAGTGTTCAGTCCCTGCCTCCCACTGGTGGTCCCAGCCAGATGCCAGCCAGCACTGGGGCTCCAGAATTTAGAAGGGTCATCTTCTGGGGGCCACATGTGGATCTGCAAGGGCAGATGAGGACCTGTGGCAAAGAGTGGGCTATGTAATACAAATGCCTGCCACCAAATCCTGATTCTGTCACTTACAAGCTATGTGACTTATGCAAGTTGCCTGGCCACCTTTTTGGTTTTGTCCTATGGGGAAATGGTAGCGGTCCCTACCTTACAGGATGCTGAACATCTTAAATGAGATAACGAACATGTTGGCTAGCCCACAAGGAGCGCTTAATAAAGCAAGCTAGAATTATTATGAACTTGTATCTAAAACCACACAGGCCGGACAGGATACAATCTCTCTTTCTCTGGCTCCTCTCCTCATAGCCCTCTAGTCCTGATGACTCCAGCTTGCATTCTGCCTTGAGGCAGGCTGCAGAATCCTTTGGCCTCACCACTTTGCCTCTGATGTCACCCTTCTTATAGGCACCACACTGTTCTTTGTCTTTGAAAGTTCATCTAACCCTAAGGTCAAAGCAGGTCCCCGTACCTCCTCCTCCAGATGACTACATGAAAGGCTCATTTAAGGCAGCTGAGACTGTTCACAAGGGTGTTTTTAGGGACAGACTCTTCCATCACATTATTGAAGCCACAATACAGTGTAACTAGTACATGTTACCACTTGACAGGGACTTATAAGACTTTGCGAGAAAAAGAGCCCAGCTTTGCTCATTTGCCCCTTTCCACAATTATTTATTTATTTATTTGAGACACAGCCTCACTCTGTCCCTGAGGTAGAGTGTAGTGGCCTCATTGTAATTCACTGTAAACTCAAACTCCTGGACTCAAACAATCCTCCTGCCTCAGCCTCCTGAGTAGCTGGAACTACAGGCATGTGCCATCAAGTCTGGCTAATTTTTCTATTTTTAGTAGAGATGGGGTCTAACTCTTGCTCCGGCTGGTCTCAAACTCCTGAGTTCAAGTAGTCCTTTCACCCTGGCTGCTCAGATTGCTTAGGATTTTAGGTATGAGACACTGCGCCCCAACCCCACAACTTTTAGTGATTCAGAAAACCTTCATGCAAGACTGTTTTCTACTCTGCCTCTTATGAGGATGGCAAAGGTGAAAGGCTGGAGGGTAGGTAGTCTAAGATAACATCTTGCTAGGAAAGAAAGATGCAAATACACATTATTTTGCATAGAACAGGAGTGCCTAGAAGCCTTGATATTATAGAAACTAGGGAACCCACTGTTACCTAATGGGCCCAAACTGAGAAGGTTCTGGATCCTTGTAGAGGATGGTTGGGTCAGTTTCCAGCAGGTGCCAGTTCTGGGTAAATCACTGGGTTTCTCATTGTGCTTAAGGGGCCCAGCTCACAAGTTTATGATGGCTTCCTGTGGCAAGTCTCGAAACTTTTTTAAAAATTGGATCCCAGCCCCACAAGGTTAAAAACCATCTACACGCAAATAAAGAGTGACTTAATGATGGGGTTAACTTACCTGTTCTTTAAGGGCATGGACCATAAACCTACAGTATATACAGTATACTTGTAAAACACAACCTCTGTACATCAGCTCCATGTCCCTGAGTCGAGAAAAACAGGAAAAAAGGAGAACAGAGATAGTAATTACTGGCAACCAGGGCTGGCTAGGATCCTTTCCCTTGAAATTCAAATTGAGTTGTCAGAAGTTAATCATTAATTATTACTCCTCAGAATCAAAAAGCAGTAGAAAGCAATAGTAATTAATGTTTATATAGCATCTTGAAATGAATGAAGGGACCTTATTTTCAACTAATTCCCTAAAATATGAATTGTATATTATTATCCTCTTATTTCAGAGATGGGGAAACTAAGTGTCCAAGAGATTGGACAGTTAGCTCAAAGTCACATAGTTGGTGTGGGATAGGCCTTTTTACTGGGCCGTTTTAAACCTGAGCCCTCCTAGCCACTAGCTATTTTGGGCTTTGCAGACTATGCAAATTATATTACAGATGCCATAGGTCTTTTCCACTTTGTAAATAATAATAATGAATCTACCCCTCCCTGCCTTGAGATTCTGTTCTCTCCACTCTCCCCCTCAAGATAGAATAATTGCTGTTACAAGTTGGGCTCTCTGGAAGGAGACTTTGAGCCTGTGAGGTTTATTAGGAAGAGCCCTTGGGATCAACAACTGGAGGGATGGATACAGAACAGGATCAGACAGAAGTGGAGTCTTGACACAGGCTAACAAAACCAGGCACTCTGGGGGATCAGAATGGTCCCACCTCTGGCCAAGAGGGCCTAGCTGCTGTACCCTCACCTGACTGGTCATGCACTGTGGGTGCCCTGGGGAGGGTGTGAGATTAGGTGGGGTAGCTTTCAGCCACTGGAGGCTGCTGCCCACACAGCCCCAGAGTTTTGTTTTGCTTTCTTTGAGACAGAGTCTCAAGCTGTCACCATGGATAGAGTGCTGTGACATCGTAGCTCACAGCAACCTCCAACTCTTGGGCTCAAGCGATCCTCTCGCCTCCATTTTTCTAATTTTAGTAGAGATGGGGTCTTGCTTTTTGCTCAGGCTGGTCTCAAACTCCTGAGCTCAAGCAATCCACCCTCCTCTACCTCCCAGATTGCTAGGATTCCAGGTGTGAGACACCACACCTGGCCAGCCCCAGCGTTGTCACAGGTCATCTACTAGGAATCCAGGCCATACACCTCCACATGCATCCTGCAGAACCTGGGGATTAGTCTTCCTCTCATTCACCTCTTATAATACATGTTTCTGTTAGCTTCATAACAGGGTCTCAATAAAGGAGAGTTGAATGAATATGTGAAGGACTGAATAAGAAGATATTTGTTAAATACCTAAGGCTATGCAAGGTGTAAAGTGTTTTTTTTCTTCCAGGTCAGTCTGTGGCATTCAGTTAGCATGTTTCCATCTGCTGTCAAAATTCTGTTTTTTGTTTAAAGACAGAGTTTTACTTTGTCACCCTCAGTAGAATGCTATGAGCTATGCAATGTGTTGGCATCACAGCTCACAGCAACCTCCAGCCCTTGGGCTTAGGTGATTCTCTTGCTTCAGCCTCCTGAGTAGCTGGGACCACAGGCACCCGCCACGACGCCCAGCTATTTTTTTGTTGCAGTAGTCACTGATGTTTAGCAGGCCCTTCCTGGGTTCAAACCCACCAGCCGTGGTGCATGTGGCCAGCACCCTATCCACTAAGCAATAGGCGCCACCCTTCTTCTTTTTTTTTGAGACAGAGTCTCACTATGTTGCCCTCGGTAGAGTGCTGTAGCATCATAGCTCACAGCAACCTCTTGGGCTTAAGTGATTCTCTTGCCTTAGCCTCCCAAGTAGCTGGGACTATAGGTTCCCACAACACCCAGCTATTTTTTTGTTGCAGTTGTTATTGTTGTTTGGCTGGCCTGGGGCTGGGTTCAAACCCGCCGGCCTGGGTATATGTGGCCAGTGCCCTACCACTGAACAATTTCACCATTTTCTGTTAGAGGCAATTCACTAAGTCCAGCCTGTACTCATGGGGAGGGGAATTAGCTCTACCTCTTGAAAAAAAGAACATCACATAATTTGTAGCCATTTTAAAACTAACTTAATGTTCAATGAGAAAGTCATTTTTGTCACCCTTGGTAGAGTGATGTGGCATCATAGCTCATAGCAACTTCAAACTCTTGCCTCAGCTTCCTGGGTAGCTGGGGCCGCAGGTGCCTGCCACAATGCCCAGGTAGTTTTTTAGAGACAGAGCCTCACTCTAGCTCAGACTGGTCTTGAACTCCTGAGCTCAAGCAGTCCACCTGCCTCGGCCTCCCAGAGTGCTAGGACATCTCTACTTTTTAAAGATACTTCAAAACTAAGAATAAATGGATCTTCCTCCTACCAAATCCTCAGATTTATTATTGTATCCACCTTCCACTTATCTTTAAATAAGGACTTATTTTTCCTTCTTTTGAAATCAGTCCTGCCACTTGTACTTTGGAGAGTTCATGCTCTTTTGCTTTCCGAAGGACCTTACTTTGCAGTTATTTTTGTCTTCCCTTATTTCCTTACAAGCATGCCTGAGTATAAATATAAACAAAATGAAAAACCACTGCTCTGGTCCATTTTTCCTCTCACTTTCATGACAGTTCTCAGAAGAATTGTCTGTACACAGATTCTGATTCATAACCTTTCATTGCCTTCAACAATCATTTGGCTTCTACCCTAGGTTGATTTTTTTGAAGGCCACCAACAGCTTTCTTATTGCAAAATCCATTGGATACTTTTCTGTCCTTACCTTGTGTAACCTCCAAGCAGCGTTTCTCCACAACCAACATTCCCTTCTTGAAATGATTCTAAGACATTTGCTTGCTGTTGCGTGGTTTCTGCACCTGCCACCTGTCCTGCACCGGACCTCCCCACCTGTTCTCTGCTCTGCCTGACCTCCTCATGCTGCAGTTCTCCAGGACTCAGTGGTAAACCCCCTTCTTGCTCTGTCCTTTTTTTGCAGGGAATCTCATTAGTTCCTGTGACGTTTATTCTGTCTGTCTTGAGATGTGCTTCCAGGCTTCACCTCTGGTTCAGACCTTTACTTGAAATTCCAGATTCTCATTTCACCAGTATAATTGAGACTTCTACTTTTCACATCTCAAATTTAACATATCCAAAGTGGAAGAACTCTGTTGCTCTTTAAAACTGTTCTCCCCATAGCTATCCATCAAGTTATTCAAGTCAGACATTTAGGAGTCATTCTTAATTCTTCCCTTTACTTTATTCCCCCATTTCTTGTTTATCAACAAGCCCTGACTACTATTTTCCAAAAACATACCATGACTTCCTCTCTCTGTATCTGTTAACCACCACCTTTTCCTAGATTAGATTATCATCTACTTTGACATAGCTAGCTCTTTCTCTTTCATTCACCATAACTTGCAGTTATTCTTTAGTTCACTTATGTTCTTGGTTCCCTCTCCCTTTACAATGGGAGATCTGAAGGGTCTGAGTGTACTTTTTCGCTATCGTATTTAGTACAGTATTAGCAATCAGTTTAAAAGTGATTGACTGGGCCAGGTGTGGTGGCTCATGCCTGGGAAGCACTCTGGGAGGCTGCGGTGGGTGGATTGCCTCAGCTCAGGAATTAAAGACCAGCCTGAGCAAGACATCTCATCTCTACTAAAAACAGACAAATTAGCCGGCGTTGTGGCAGGCTCCTGTAGCACCAGCTACTGGGGAGGCTGAGGCAAGAGGACCACTTGAGCCCAAGAGTTTGAGGTTACTGTGAGCTATGTCACTCTACCCAGGGTGACAGTAAAACTCTGTCTCACCAAAAAAAAAAAAAAAAAAGTGACTTGCTGGATCTCAAATAAACATGCATATGTCATCTTCATTGTTGAAACATTAAAAGTATTCCCGTTAATTTTATGAGCAAGAATGTCAGGTTTCATAATTATTTAACATGATTTGATAAGTATACCCAAAGCAATTAGACAAGAAAATGAAGTATGAAATTTAAACGTTGGAAAGGATGAGTTGAAAATAGTTATTAAAATAATTTATATGTCTATACGCTCTGGAGGGAAAATATGGATTACACAGAAAACTTAATGTAGGAATGATTCAGACCAACCCTTTCTTGTTGCCTTGGCCAAAGTGATTTTACTATGCGGAGATTTTTAGGTTAATTTTTTAGTTAAATATAATTTCAAACATTAAAAAATGAGCAAGTATTTTGCACTTGATTGTTCAGTCAGTGACAGACTGAACTCTTTGTTCTATTCTTTTCCCCCCTTCTCACCACTGTACTTGACTAGTCTTAAAAAAATAATTAAAAAATTAGCAAGTATAGTACATGTATCCTCTACCCAGAGTTACCGATTATTTACATTTGTCCCATTTATCTGTACTAATAACTATATCTCTCTATGTACATATGTAATTCTTTTTGTTCTGAAATGTTTGAGTTGAAGCTTTTGTATCCATCCCCCAGTATTCAGACTAAGAATGAAGATTTTCTTTCATGTAGACAGTTATCAAAATCAGGAAATATAATATGAATCTAAGGCCGTTATTTAATCTGTTCATATTCAGAATATGTTGCCCCAATAATGTGCTTTGTGGCTACTTTTTCTCCTGGATAAGAATCTAATTCAGAGAGGCACATACTGCATTTAATTAATAAGCCTCTTTTGCCAACTTTAATCTGGAATAAGTGCCACAGTCTTGGTATTTCTTGACCTTCAGATTTTTGAAAAATATCACTTATTTTGTAAAAATGCCACCCAATTTTGTGGCATTTCTGTGGCATTCTGGTTTCCTAATGATTAGATTGAAAATACTTTGGGGCCAGGTGTGGTGACTCAACACCTATAATCCTAGCACTGTGGAAGGCCACGCCGTGTTAATTGCTTGAGCTCAGGAGTTCCAGACCAGCCTGAGCAAGAGTGAGACCTGTCTCTAAAAATAGTCAGGTGTTGTGGCACTTGCCTGGAGTCCCAGCTACTCCGGACAGTATTCTACCCAGGGCAGCAAGATGAGACTCTGTCTCAAAAAAAAAAAAAAAAAGTTACTTTTGGGTGAGAAAATTACAGAAATGGTGTCCTTAAATCCAAAGGCAGATGATGTTGTTTTATCTCCATATTTTGATGATAAATTTGACCATTTGGTTAAGATGATGTCTACCATGTTTCTCTAGTAGTGTTATTTTTCTCTTTATAATTAACAAGTAATCTGCAGAGTGATACTTTGAGGCTACTTAAATATCTTGTTTCTCATCAAACTTTTATTCCCTAAACACCCGTTGATGCATTGATGATTTTCTATCTCCATCATTCTCTTTATATATTTATTAGTTATATTCTAGTATGAGGAAGAGATTTCCTTTTTTACTGATTTTATTCAGTGAATTATGATCCATTATGATATGATGGGATTTTAAAAAATTATTTTTTATTAAATAATAACTTTGTACCTTGATGCATTTATGGGGTTCAGGGTACTGCTTCCATATACAATGAACTTTTAGTTCTTCTCTCCCAAGTTTATAGGCAGGTCATCTTACCTACTTTTGTTGAACAACCCATTGCACTCTAAAAGTTTTTCTTATAGGAAAAGGCTTCCAGATTAAAGCTTACTTCATTGATTTCCTTATGAATTTAATCTAGTCCTGTTTAACCACTTGTTCCCCTCTCTGTTGTTCGTTCATGTAATATTATAGGTAACAGTCTCATGTTTGCATGTTCATATGTGTGTCTATGTCTTTTGTATGATCACACATATTACAGATTAACTGAGGAGGCCTTGCTTCATGGTTCTGAAATAGATCATGATTTAGAGATTACAAGTTCTTCTGTTCACCAAAAGCAGATTTATAAATAAATGTGTTAGCTGCCTCAGGAATCTAGAATTTTTCTTTTTTCAGACAGAGTCTCACTTTGTTGCCCTGGGTAGAGTGCCTTGGCGTCATAGCTCACAGCAACCTCAAAATCTTGGGCTCAAGTGATTCTCTTGTCTCAGCCTCCCAAATAACTGGGACTACAGGCACCCACCACAATGCCTGGCTTTTTTTTTTTTTAAAGAGATGGGGTATCGGCTTGGCGCCTGTGGCTCAAGTGGCTAAGGGGCCAGCCACATACGGCTAAGGTGGTGGGTTCAAATCCAGCCCAGGCTTGCCAAAACAACAATGACGGCTGCAGCCAAAAAAAAAAAAAAAAAAATAGCTGGGCATTGTGGCAAGCTCCTGTGATCCCAGCTTCTTGGGAGGCTGAGGCAGGAGACTTGCTTGAGCGCAGGAGCTGGAGGTTGCTGTGAGCTGTGATACTACAGCACTCTACCCAGGGGGATAGCTTAAGGCTCTGTCTCAAAAAAAAAAAAAAAAGAGAGATGGGGTATTGCTTTTGCTCAAGCTGGTCTTATACCAGTGAGTTTAGGCAATCCACCTGCTTTGGCCTCCCAGAGTGCTGGGATTATAGGTGTCAGCCACCCAACCCGGCCTAGAATTTTGAATTTGATTATCTTCAGATTTAGAAGCTAATCAAAAGAAAACTTGCCTTGGCAAAAGATGAGAAGCAAAAAGAGTGGTTATCTGTCACCTTTTCCTTCCCTCTCCTAATTTAGATAGGAATCAGTACTGTCATTGCAGGGAAGAACAATCCATCAGAGTAGGATCCCCTACCAAAGTCTTAGGATATTACATCTAAGAGTTTTGCTATTCTTCAAATTTCTAATAAGGGTCTATTATGTGCTTAGCTCTGGAATAGGCAATGGGTTTACAGCAGAACTCAAGCAGAGTCCTTGCCCTCAAGAAACCATTATCCTAGTGGGGCAGACAGCAAACAAAAGAATTTATCGGCTGGTCCTAAATGCTGTAGGAAAAAAATGGAAGATAAAGGAGATGGATATTGATGAGAATGGTACTTTTTAATATAAAAGGGGTAAAGAAAGAAGATGGTAAATATTTGAAGAGAGACCTGAAGGGGGGAAGTGGGAGACAGAGGGAGCCTTACAGGCAGGAAGAGCAGCAAACGCAAGGGCTGCAAAGTGGGAGAGTGCTTAGTAGGTATCTAAGATCCCAGAGGTGAGGAATTAGCAAAGCAGAAGTACTTGGTGAAGCAGGAGCATAAAGGGATTGTTGGATGCCAGATGAAGAAGCTGTTTCCAAAAGGAGGTGGTAACTAAGTCATATTCTACTGAAGGGTCAAATAAGATGAAAACAGAGAATTGCTGGATTTGATGAACTGTTTGAGTGGTAGGAACAGAGTCCTGGTTAGAATAGGTTCAAAAGAGAACTCACTGAGTCCAGATAACTCTGGAGGGTTTTGCTTTGAACAGGAGTAGAAAAATGATATGGGATCTAAAGAGTAATGTGGGACCAAGAAAGTTTGAGATTTTTTAATTTTTTATTTATTTATTTTTTTGCAGTTTTTGGCCGGGGCTGGGTTTGAACCCGCCACCTCTGGTATATGGGTCCAGCGCCCTACTCCTTTGAGCTACAGGCACCACCCTTTGATTTTTTTTTTTTTAAATAGGAAGTATTAGTGCCTGTTAGTGGGCTGATGGGATTTGATACAAGAGTGAGGAAAAGAGTAGCAGGAGCAACATTTTGAGTGCATGAGCAGGGTTACGATGGAGTGTGCAAATGGAGAGACAGAGTGATAAATGAGACAGTCATCCACTGTTTTGGAAAGGAAGGCAGCGTGCCATAAGTTAGGTACAGACACATAGATAGAAAGGCAAGTAAAACCAGTGGGCCACCAGGACATCCATTTCCTTTTCCTGTTCTTGCTTTGATTTCTCTCCTTATTTCTGTCATCTGTGTATTTCTATTTCTTTGACGATTCCTACTTTTTTTTTTTTTTTTCTGTTTTTGGCCAGGGCTGGGTTTGAACCCGCCACCTCCGGCATATGGGGCCAGTGCCCTACTCCTTTCAACCGCCCTACAAATCCTACATTTTTTATGAAACTTTTTTTGTGGTTTGGTGGGAAAGGGGTTAGTCTTTGAGTTAGTCCAGTGTGCCATTTTCCTGGTAGTAGTCAGAAATTTATAAAACATAGAGGCTTTGAACGAGTTTGAAAGACTTTGATGCTAGAGGAAAAAATTATGCACAAAGAGCTATTATTTTTTATTTATTTATTTTTGAGACACAGCCTCAAGGTGTCGCCCTGGGTAGAGTGCCATGGCGTCACAGCTCACAGCAACCTCCAACTCCTGGGCTTAGGCCTCAGCCTCCCAAGTAGCTGGGACTACAGGTGCCTGCCAGAACGCCTGGTTATTTTTTGGTTGTAGTTGTCATTGTTGTTTGGCAGGCCCGGGCTGGATTCAAACCTACCAGCTCTAGTGTATGTGGCTGGTTGCCTTACCCGCTTGAGCTACAGATGCCGAGCTAACAAAGAGCTTTTAATATCATTATTTGAAAGTATTATTAGTAGATACAGTCCATGCTAAATGGTAATTATATTTGAATGTTTAGAGGAATTCCCTAGCCTTTTAATTATTTAAGTCTCCTTAGTTACAAAGTAAATGAAAAGGTGAAGACTCATCTGGGTAAATAAGCATATATCTGTGGAGATAGTAATTTCTCAAAATAAAAATATGGTTATCATTTTTCTGACTGTAAAAGAGTACATGCTTTTTATAAAATATTCGAATAGTTATAGAAGTATATGATGTGAAGTCAACTCTTTCCCACTTTATCTCCACCCCATTCACCACCTTACTGAGAACCACAGTTAGTAGTTGGTAATACTTTCCAGATTTGTCTGTGTATAGTGAATCAGTGTTTTCTTCCAACTTAGCTGTTTGATCTGTTTTCAACAAAACTAAATAAAAGACTGCCTGCTGGCAGCAGTCATTTCCAAATCTAATCTAACTTGCAACTATTTTCAATTCAGGGGCCTTATAAATGCATATAATTTAAATTCTGCAGATTTAGAACAGGCTGTCTCAGAGCTGGGACATAAAATGGACCTTTGTTTCAGAATTAAATGTTTCTTTGATACTGAAATATGAATTGTCAGTGTTAGCTTTTGACTTGCGGGTTCTCATGGTCACTGAACAGTAAGTACAATGCAGTTTTAAAGACTTACTCCTTTGATGAAATAGGGACTTCTACTGAGCACATTTTTGGGGGTACTTTTACAGGAGAATGAGGTACTAAGAGAGAAGTGTGAAGCTGCAGATCACAATTCACAGCATGAAGAAAATGAAGATAGTGTGTCAGCCAGGAAGGAGAAATCACTACAGCAGAATAATGACGATGAAAACAAAATAGATAAAGTTGACTGGGAGGCAGAAGGGAGCACTGAATCTATACATGAGGTAAGCATGTCCACATATCCAGCCTTGTCATGTTAGCCTTAATGTAGATTTTCTGGCATTGACAATGTGTGTTGAGAATGAGCATGTTAAGTGTGCTGTATTAGCAAATCTCTCTTTTTTTTTTTTTGAGACAGAGTGTCACTATGTTGTCCTCAGTAGAGTGCTGTGGTATCGCAGCTCACAGCAACCTCCAACTCTTGGGCTCAAGCGATTCTCTTGCCTCAGTCTCCCGAGTAGCTGGGACTACAGGTGCCCACCACGCACCTGGCTATTTTTTGTTGTTGTTGTAGTTGTCATTGTTGTTTGGCAGGCCAGGGCTGGGTTTGAACCCACCAGTCTGGGTGTATGTGGCCAGCACTCTAACCACTGTGCTATGAGTGCCAAGCCAGCAACTCTCATATATAAAAATACACAATTTTTTAAGTTATGGGAGTAATAATTTGATTTATAAATGAATCAGCCCCTAAAAGCTGTCTTCTCTGATTAAACTTTGTACACACATCCCTCCCAGAACTTGCTAGCAGCTTTGGCTAGCTACATTTGCCAAAGCAAGAGATGGTGGGTATGCTGAACCTACAGATCTTCAACCAGCCATCTGAACAGCAGCCAGGCTGGCCAGGTCTCAAAGAGCAAGCCAGAGGCAGATCACCCATGATTCCAAGCAAGGCTTGCACTCAAATCTTTGTTCAGTTCTCCAGTGGGCCAAGCTGAACCACTGAGCATCCCAGAGCCTAGTCTAAGGTCCAGGCCTAGTGGGACCACCTTCTGGGCTCATTCTGTAGCCACACTCGTTAACTATGAGAAGAGGTATAGAAAGATAACTCCAGGAGCCATTTGGATGGATTTCTTACAGCCTGTGCCTCCCCTTTTTTTTCACTTGGGCTATGTTTTAGTTTCCACTCAGCCCTGCTGCTGAAGTCCTGCCCACAAGCCTGGCAAACAGGTGCTCTGGAGATAGGCTTGGATTTCTACAGACCTTTAACCACGTGGCACTTCCATCTGCAAGGCATACCCTTGAAAATTTTGCCTGATGATTCTCTTAACTATGGCCTACTTCAGCAGGTCCCTTCCTCCAAAGGTAGAGTTCGGGTCTGTGCCTTGAGCACCTTTGAGGGATGGAAGAGTACCACGCCTTGACCCTTCTCAGACAGCCCATCGTCATGGTAGCCTTGACCATATATTATCTCTTCAAACATTACTTGATTTTATGGACTGAAATCAGAAACAGCTTTGTTCTGTTTGTCTATCCACCTCTCCAGCCTGTTCTAACCTATTCTGAGGGAACTAGTTTTCCCCTACACTTTGGGTTAAATGTAGGACAGGCCCTGTGACTTCTAGAGACTCAGATAAAAATGCCTCTGATCATCTTAGTGCATCAATTGATAAAAATAATTGTAATTATTAAAAATTTAAGTGTAATTTTCAAAAATTTAAGTAAAATTCACCTGCTTCCCTCCTCCATCTCGTCTGCTTTAGCCTCAAGGAATATGTACAGACATCCCTCCGAGAACTTGCTAGCAGGTTCTAGCAAGTGGAAGGGTATGTGTGGCCTGCTCCTCTATTTCCCCAATTCTTCAAGTTAGGCTGCTTTCTATGGAGTTAGCACTCAGAAAAGTGCTCTTTGATTGGCACTGATGTGACTGTGGGATATATTTAAATAAAACTCTTCTGTGGGATGGGCACTTGCATTTAGTAGGTTCTTTAGAGACCCCTGCCCCCACAGCTTGGGAGTCCTTCACCTGCCTTTCTCTTGACAAGGATAGCTCCATCTCCACCTCCCAGCTGGTCCTTTAGGACCCTTCCTGAATACACAGTGGTAGGTGGCCCCCTCGGTCACTTGCTATCTAGCATCTGGCCCTGGAAGCATGCCCTTTACACTCTGGATTACTTCAATGTCTTCCTGAATCACAGCCCATACTGGCCTTTTTTGGCCTCTGTATTTCTCAGACAAGAGTGGGGCACTAAGCTATTGGTCCCCAAACTGCAGGGAGCACACACCAAGTTCTAAGTGGTCTCCTGGAGATCCTTCTTGTCATTCTTTAGGGAAGAGGGAGGGGCTGAGAGCTCACCCTGAGGAGTCCTTTCATTTTCACTCCCAACCTTCGGCAGGTTCAATCCCCTTTTATATAATCTCCAGTCACAGCCTAGCTTTTCACTTTAAAATGCAGAAGTAGGGCAGCACCTGTGGCTCAGTGAGTAGGATGCTGGCCCTGGCCCTATATACCAAGGTTGGTAGGTGCCTGTAGTCCCAGCTACTTGGGAGGCCTGAGGCAAGAGAATAGCCTAAGCCCAAGAGTTTGAGGTTGCTGTGAGCATTGATGCTATGGCACTCTACTGAGGGCGACAAAGTGAGACTCTGTCTCCAAAGAAAAAAAATGCAGAAGTAGCTGGCTGTGTTTTCCAGCTGCCATTGTCCCCAGCTTTCCTTACTTACCTAGTCTTTATATATCCTCATAATTCAGGTACCCTTGGTGTGGCTTTACCACCGTCCCCCATGCACCATATTCTCCAATCAGTGCCTACGAACCTTTATATTAAAATACTGAAAGAACCATATTTATTTTGTAGAAAGCATTTCCACTTACTTTGCTGAGTGCCTCAGTTCATCTGCTTTGAGGGAGATGATGTTTTTACCATAGCCTCTCTACCACTTCCTTAATGTTGAGTTGGCTACTGCCTTACGCTATTGGTTAGTTTTCCTTCTCAGTATATCTTTGCCTTTACTCCCTCACCAGGCTTCTCAGAGAATCAAGAACTGATTTCTCTACTTCTTTAAAGTACCTGTAGTAACCAATTCACTGTTGGACACATAATACGTACTCATTAAATATTAATGAGGAGATAGATTAAGTAGAGAATTTTTAGATAGGGAATTTTTTTTAGGGGGGGAGGGAAGTTTTACTATATCGCCCTCAGTAGAGTGCTGTGCTATCACTGCTCACAGCAACCTTAAAGTCCTGGGCTTAAGTGATTCTCTTGCCTCAGCCTCCCAAGTAGCTGGGACTACAGGTGCCTGCCGAAGTGCCCGGCTATTTTTTGTAGCAGTTGTCATGGTTGTTTAGTAGGCCCAGGCTGGGCTCAAACCCATCAGCCTGGGTATATGTGGCTGGTGCCCTACCCATTGAGCTAGAGATTTTTTGTTGAGAAGTAGTCTCACTATGTCACCCTCAGTATAGTGCGGTGGCATCGCAGCTTACAAAAACCTCAAACTCTTGGGCTTAAGCAGTTCTCTTGCCTTAGCCTCCCAAATATAGCTGGGACTACAGGCACCTGCTACAATGCCTGGCTATTTTTTTTTTTTTATTGTTGTTGTAGTTGTCATTGTTGTTTGACAGGCCTGGGCTGGGTTTGAACCCACCAGCTCCAGTGTATGTGGCTGGCACCCTAGCCACTGAGCTACTGGCGCCAAGCCGAGAATTTTTGAGACACAGTCTCACTCTATTGCCAGGTCTCAAGTGCCATGGCATCAGCCTAGCTCACAGCAATCTTGGGTTCAAGCAATCCTCCTTCCTCAGCTTCCTGTGTAGCTGGGGCTACAAGCATCCAGCACAATGCCCAAATAATTTTTTTGCTTTTAGTACAGACAAGGTCTCACACTTGCTCAAGCTGGTCTGGAAATCCTGAGCTCAAGGGATCCTCCTGCCTGGGTCTCTCAGAATGCTAGAATTATAGGTCTGAGTGAACCAACACACCAGCCCTTTGGAGAGAATTTAAAATAGATTTAATGTAAGACAAACATCATTTTGGGCAGAACTTTTCAGAAACACATCAGTCACACAAAGCAGCATCTGTGCCTCATCTCTTAATCAGGCTCAGCTTTTCTTTCTTTTCCTTTTTTTTTTTTTTTTTTTTTGAGACAGAGCCTCTAGCTGTCCCCCTGGGTAGAATGCTGTGGCATCACAGCTCATAGCAACCTCCAACTTCTGGGCTCAAGCGAGTCTCCTGCCTCTGCCTCCCAAGTAGCTGGGACCACAGGCGCCCACCACAATGCCCGGCTATTTTTTTTTTATTTTTTGGTAGCAGCCATCATTGTTGTTTGGCGGCCTGGGCTGGATTTGAAAGGTGTATGTGGCTGGCGCCTTAGCCACTTGAGCCATAGGCGCGGAGCCAGGCTCAGCTTTTCCTGTGTACCTCTGTTATCCTCGTGTCTAGTCGATATTCACATCACATCTTTGTGTAGTGCAAACTACACATTTCTTATAGTACCTCTGACAATACATTCATCATCTGCTTTTTTGTCAAGATACTGCGTATTAGGTGCTTTTACAGTTTGTTGAAATAAAACAGGCTTGGTGCCTGTAGCTCAGTAGCTAGGGCACCAGTCATATACTCTGGAGCTGGTGGGTTTGAATCCAACTCAGGCCTGCCAAACAACAGTGACAAGTACCACAACAAAAAAAAAAATAGCCAGGCATTGTGGCAGGCACCTATAGTCCCAGCTATTTGAGAGGCTGAAGCAAGAGAATCGCTTAAGCCCAAAAGTTTGAGGTTGCTGTGAGCTGTAACGCTATGCCATTCTACTCAGGGGTACACCTTGAGACTCTGTCTTAAAAAAATGCAATTAAAACAGAAATGAATTGTTGGTTCACTAAATCACTGGCAATTCCATTCTTTCAGGTGACAACTCTAGAAGAGAATCTAGGAAATGGGGACTGAGACAATTCTATCCATCCATTAGCAGTCAACCCTAGAGCTAAAGAGTCTGAACCCACATGACCATCACCATCAGGAATCCTGGTTAAGAAACTAAGGTCTAAGAAGATATAAACACTGATCCTTACAGAGAAAAAAAATGCAAAACTTTCTTACATTTGGTAATTCCTGAGTATTCCTACAGAAACAACTTCCAACAAATTTCACCTTTTAAAAATGACAAGGAAATAAATAGCCAGTATGTGCAAAAAATGTCAGTGTTTAAATTGTTCAGGGTGAAGGGGACAGAATCTATAAGGCAAGTACAAATAATCTATAAAAAGCAAGAACAGATTATGAACAGAAAGAGAAAGTGAATATAGAAAAGAGCCCAAATGAAATTCTAAGTTGAAAAAATATACTTGTGTTATTTCAAAAGAGTAGAAAGGGGAATAGCAGATTAGACATGACTAAAGAAAAGGGTAAAATGGAAGACAGTACTAAGAAAGTTACTCAGGACATAAGACAGAGGATGCAAAATGTGAAATAAAAATGGAGATAATGATAGGACGAGGAAATCTTAAGTTACATCTATTAAGAGCACCAGAAGAAAAAACTAGATAATAGGAAAGAAAAGCAGTATTTAAAATGAGTTTATGGCACAGTAGTTCCAGAATTTTATTAGTCCTCAGAGTCCCAAGCAGAGTAAATAAAAATAAAGTCCCACACATATCAAAGTGAAATAGAACATCAAAAAGGAAAAATCACCTAAAAAATCATTTTTTATTGAGACAGAGTCTCACTTTGTCACCCTCAGTAGAGTGCCATGGTGTCACAGCTCACAGCAACCTCAAACTCTTGGGCTCAAGCAGTTCTCTTGCCTCAGCCTCCCTAGTAGCTGGGACTACAGGTGCCCCCACAACACCTGGCTATTTTTTTTTTTTGTTTTGTTTTGTTTAGCAGGCCCGGGCTGGGTTTGAACCTACCAGCCCCAGAGCATGTGGCCAACACCCAAGCCACTGAGCTACAGGCACCCTGAAAAATTCTTTTTAAATTACCTGAGACTCACTATAAATAATACCGAGAGCAAACTTATCCATAGTAATAAATTCTGTAAGACAAAGAACTGAGAAAACATTAAACATGATATTTTTAGCAATTAACTAATAAGTCTAGATAACAAAAGCAAAGGGAATTTACTACTTAGATCTACTCTACAAAGAAGTCTCAAAGGAGTTAATTCAACAATAAAGAAGGCTGGGCATGGTGGTTCACACTTCTAATCTTAGCACTCTCGGAGGCTGAGGCAGGTAGATTGCTTAAGCTTAGAAGTTTTGAGACCAGCCTGATCAAGAGTGAGACCTCATCTCTACTAAAAATAGAGTAAGCTGGGCATTGTAGTGGGTACCTGCAGTCCCAGCTACTCTGGAGGCTGAGACAAGAGGAACACTTAAGCCCCAGAGTTTGAGGTTCCTGTTGTGCTATGACACCAACGCACTCTACCCAGGGCAACAAAGAAAGACTCTGTCTCAAAAAAAGTAAAAATCCAGAAAATTAAAAGCTAAACCACAGAAGCAAGAAAGAGATGAAGTAATGTTAAGTTGGTAAAACATTTGGGTAAACATTTCTAAGTATTGATTGTAAACATAATTTTATAACTAATTGGGAGGGGCTGGCTGTGGAAAGACAAAACAAAGTGAAATACTAAAAATACTAGCCCAAAGTGATGTGGAAGATGGACAAAGCAGGAATAGAAGTACTGATTAACTTTTTTTTACTTCATTTCTCCCCATGTTCTGATTAAGTGTACATAGGCACAGTGGCTCAGGTAGTCCTAGAGCTTTGAGAGGCCCTAGCAGGAGGATCTCTTGAGGCCAGGAATTTGAGACCATATTAGGCAACATAGCAAGACCCTTGTCTCTTCAAAAAATTAGCCAAGAATGATGGCACGCACCTGTAGTCCTAGCTACTCAGGAGGCTGAGGTAGAAGGATAGTGGTGTTTAATTATCGTTATACTTCCGCCTGGGCAAGAACATCAGACCTTGTCTTTAAGGGAAAAAAAAAAGTGTGCATGTTAAAATACTAAGAGTACTAGAGTAAGAAAAGTAATAATGTAAAACTTCGAATTAAGGGCTCGGCACCCATAGCACAGTGGTTATGGTGCTGCCACATACACTGAGGCTGGCAGGTTCTAACCCAGCCAGGGCCAGCTAAACAATGACAACTGCAACAAAAAATAGCCTGGCATTGTGGCAGGTGTCTGTTGTCCCAGCTACTTGGGAGGCTGAAGCAAGAGAATCACTTAAGTCTAAGAGTTCGAGGTTGCTGCTGTGAACTCTTAGGTTGCTGACGCCAGGGCACTCCACTGAGGGCAACATATTGAGACTTAGTCTCAGAAAAAAAAAAAAAAAAACTTCGAATTAAGGAACAAAACAGGTATTAAAAACCCATCATGGAAGTAAGACCTGAGCATCCTTTAAAAATTGAGCCTAAAGCCCCAGGCAGCCACTTCAGTCTTTTACATGAAGTATGATGTACCTTTTGTTTTTCTACAGAGACATCTAAACGGGACAGATACATGTTTCTCTCTGGAAGACTTATTCCAGTTGCTTTCATCACAGCCTGAAAATTCACTGGAGGTAATTGGAACCTTGACTTGTATCCTTGTAGGAACATATCTACATGGACCACTTTGTGAATATGTAACAGCCCTTTTACTTTGATGACACAGAAGCTTAAAGTAATGCTTATGCTTCATGTGAAACACTTTAACTCTGGTGAATTAAATATGTATCCTATTCCTCTTTCCAAGGGTGTAATCAAATTTAGACCATTCCTGAAAGCACTATGGAGTTTTTTAAAAAATAGGTCCAGGCACAGTGGCTCACACCTATAACCCTAGCACTTTGTTTGGTAGGTCACAGCAGGAGGATTGCTTGAGGCCAGGAGTTTGAGACCAGCTTGGACAAGACAAAAAATAGAAAAATAAAATTAGCCGAGTGTGGTGGCACACATCTGTAGTCCCAACTACTCAGGAGGCTGAGGTAGGAGATCACTTGAGCCCAACAAGTTTGAGGCTGCAGTGAACTGTGGTGATGTCCTAGCCTGGGTGACAGAATGAGATCCTGACTCTAAAACAAAACCCCTAAAAATAGTACTATATCATCCAGCAATCCTATTACCACTACTGGTTTTTTATCCAAATTAAAGAAAACCAGTAGATTGAAGGGCCAGCTGCATCCCCATGTTTACTGCAGCACTATTCACAACAGTCAGTGTATGAAATTAACCTAAATGTCCATCACCAAAGAGATGGATATAGAAAATGTGGTGTGCGTATATAATGGAATACTGTTTGGCTATTTAAAAAAATGAAATTCTGTCATTTGCAGCAACGTTGTTGGAACTGAAGATCACTGTGTTATTTGAAATGTTAGATGCACACGTATACATAGTTATATGGAATAAGTTGTAGTGTTCAGTAGCTCAAGAGAGTATAATTAACAGCATTTTGGGCCAGGTATGATGGCTCATGCCTGTAATACTAACACTGTGGGAGGCTGAGGCAAGTAAGATTGCCTGAGCTCAGAGGTTTGAGACCAGCCTGAGCCAGAGCAAGACCCTGCCTCTAAAAATAGCTGGCTGTTCTGGTAGACGCCTGTAGTCCCAGCTACTGGGAGGCTGAGGCAAGAGAATCACTTAAGCCCAAGAGTTGGCGGTTGCTGTGAGCTGTAACAGTACAGCACTCGACCCAGGGTGACATAGTGAGACTGTGTCTCAAAAAATAATAAAAGGAGGCTGGGCATGGTGGGTCCCGCCTGTAATCCCAGCACTTGAGAGGCCAAAGCAGGTAGATTGCCTGAGCTTATGAGTTCAAGACCAGCCTGACAAGATCAAGACCCCCATCTCTTTTTTTTTTTTTTTTGAGACAGAGCCTCAAGCTGTCCCCCTGGGTAGAGTGCTATGGCATCACAGCTCACAGCAACATCCAACTCCTGGGCTCAAGCGAGTCTCCTGCCTCAGCCTCCCGAGTAGCTGAGACCCACAGGCACCCGCCACAATGCCCGGCTATTTTTTGGTTGCAGCTGTCATTGTTGTTTTGGCAGCCCGGGCTGGATTCAAACCCACCACCTTAGGTATATGTGGCTGGCGCCTTAGCCACTTGAGCCACAGGCGCCGAGCCAAGACCCCCATCTCTTAAAAAAAAAAATAGCCAGGCATTGTGGCGGGCACCTGTGATCCCAGCTACTTGGGAGGCTGAGGCAAGAGAATCACTTAAGCCCAAGAGTTTAAGGTTGCTGTGAGCTGTAATGCCACAGCACTCTACCTCAGGTGACAAAGTGAGACTCCATCTCAAGAAAAGTAATGAGATTAGCTTTTATATTAGTCAAGCTTTCTAAATTTCTAGGTTATTCAAAGAACAGTTCTTTCTTCCAAGTATATTCTGATTTGGACACACATCATGTTATTTATATTGCTTGTATTTTAAGCAGTCATTTTATTGCCAATAGCATATCCCTATTTTATGTAGAGGAATTGACAAAAGTGAGGAAAGAAAAGTTGTATTAGGTTATACAACTTATTTGAAATAGGGTTATGGATAAAGTGCTTTTTTTCCCCTTCCTTTTTCAGGGCATCTCACTGGGAGATATTCCTCCTCTTCTAGGCACTGTCAACGATGGCATGAATTCTTCAGCACATTCTAATGTAAACTTTAGCCAGGCTATAAGTCACGATGTGAACCTTCATGAGGCCATGTTGTTGTGTCCCAACAATACGTTTAGAAGAGATCCAGTAGCAAGGACTTCACAGGCACAAGAAGCATTTCTGCAGTTAACTTCTCATACTATCAATCCTGAGCAGACCCTTACTGTAACTAATCTACCAGGCTATCTCCCACCTGTTGACAATCAAACAAGGACTCTGACAAGCCAGGACCTACTATATGATCTTGACATAAACATATTTGATGAGATAAACGAGATAAACTTGATGTCATTGGCCACAGAGGAAGGTTTTGATCCAATGGAAGTTGCCCAGCTTTTTGAAGAACCAGATTCTGATTCTGGCCTTTCTTTAAATTCAAGTCACAATAGAACCTCTGTCGCTAAGTCTAATTCTTCTCACTCTGTGTATGATGAAGAAGGTGCTATAGGTTATAACAGTGACCTTGACTCTCTTTCCCATCTTAACTTAGAAGGGGCTGTAGGCGGCTACTACACAGAACCCAGTAAGCTTTGTCATGTGGACCATAGGAGTGCTTCTGGTTTCCACAGCAATCTTTCATTTCAACACGTATTTCATAACCACACTTACCACTTAGAGCCAAGTGCACCAGAATCCACTTCTGAGTCTTTTTCATGGCCTGTGAAATCACAGAAAATGAGCAGGCACCTCAATGACACAGATAGAAACCTGAGTCGTGATGAACGGCGTGCTAAAGCTTTACACATCCCTTTTTCTGTAGATGAAATCGTCCGTATGCCTGTTGATTCTTTCAACAACATGTTAAGTAGGTACTATCTGACAGACTTACAAGTCTCACTCATCCGTGATATCAGACGAAGAGGGAAAAATAAAGTGGCTGCTCAGAACTGTCGTAAACGCAAATTAGACATAATTTTGAATCTAGAAGATGACGTATGTAATTTGCAAGCAAAGAAGGAAACCCTTAAGAGAGAGGGAGCCCAGTGTAACAAAGCTATTAACATAATGAAACAAAAACTGCATATCCTTTATCATGATATTTTCAGTAGGTTAAGAGATGAGCAAGGTAGGCCAGTTAATCCAAACCAATATGCACTTCAGTGCAGCCATGATGGAAGTGTTTTGATTGTACCCAAAGAACTGGTGCCCTCAGGCCACAGAAAGGAAAACCAAAAAGGAAAGAGAAAAAAGTGAGAGAAGAGAAGATGGACTCCCTGTTAAACTGTGTTAAACTGTTTATCTGGATCACAAACCATTGTAATCAACATTAAGTACTGCTACTTGAAGTGCTCAGTTAAGACCGTTTTGAAGTTTACATAGATAAATATTTTGGACTCTGAGATCGTACTTGTGAGGAATTTAGGGGAAACCACTTTTCATGAAATCCTATTAAGATTCATAAAGTTTTGGTTCAAAGAATAGGATAATATGAAAACCTGGTATGACTTAGCATTCACTTTGAAGCCAATTTTTTAAAAATGAGGTCACTTCAAAAAGGGATCTGTTTTAAGATGTATTTGTTTTCTATGACTTAAAATGCAAAATAGCCTTATTTCCACTGTTAGTGCTATAGTGAAGTTTTCAAAGGCTATTTTTAACTTTTATGAGTAATTTAACTCTTCTGTGGAAATAAATTTTTGAATGTGTTAAAAATTTTCCCTTTTATACAGAAATTCCAAGCAAATTTATTTTCCTCTCAAAATATCCACCTTTAGGATTAGTGACTATCTAGCAAGTAGGGCAGTACAGTGAAAATTTGAACTTACACAAATAGATTAGACTGAGGTCAGATAATGGCAAATGCCCTTTGACTTAACACATACTATACAAAATCAAAACTAAAAATGGGAGGCTAAGGCTGGTGGAATGCTTGAACTCGTGTTCTAGAGACTAACTGGGCATCGTGGTGTTTGTAGTCTCAGCTACACAGGAGGCTGAGGCAAGAGTATTGAGAATTTTGAGGTTGCTGTGAGCTGTGACACCACCACACTCTGAGGGTGACAAAGTGAAGACTTACATGTCCCACTCCCCTGCCCCCCCCCCCAAAAAGACCAGCCAAAGTCTAAACCAGCTGTTCTCAACCTGTGAGTCACAACACACAGGAACTGTATTCAAGGGCTGCAGCATTAGAAAGGTTGAGAACCCACCAGCCAAGGTTCTAAAGAACGTGGGAAAGTATGTTAGGCTTTAATGCAGGGCTGGGAAAGGGGAATGGCGCAAAGCCATAGTGGTTGGCAGCTTAGGCCACAGACCTACCTCCCTTCCTGTAATTCCACAGGTAAAATGGAGCTGCCTGCATGACCAGAACTCTTTGGGTATTATTAAACCCTTAAAGTCCTTGGCCAGCTATAGGGATAGGCTCACAGCCTAAAATACTGAATCTCACCAAACCGTTTCAGAAATTTCAATATTAACAGAAAATTGCACATTTTCTTTAGTGAAGACCTCCCACATTAAGTCAAGATTTTAACATGGTAGTCTAATTAATGCTTAATGCCCAAATTTTTACAAAGATTTTCAGATGTCCGTGCTGTACCACCATTGACTTGGTTTACGATTTTATCAGAAACCATGAGAAGTACTGCTGTGGGTTATGGATATGCAGCTTTCATAAAGTCTGCACCTTAACATTCTTTTTCCATTTTAAGCTGGGTAGAGCCATTTCTTCCAAGGCCTAGATCTTCCTAGCTAGTAATAGGTTTTCAGTAGGTCCAAAACTTGATTGTATTGGAACTTTGAGGCACATTAAAACAAATTTAAGCTTAAAATATAAAAATCCTACAGTATCAATTTCTCTACTACTCATACTGCTTGTCAGACCATTGTTTTCAAACCTGACGGGGGGAAGAGAAAAAGCTGGGAAATGTTACTAGGGACTGAAATTCAAACTAAAATTTTAAGATATTGATGTATTTAAGGGACAGGGGTGAAGATGGTTGTGCCTATACTGAACATAAGTTACTCTCTGAACACAGCATTAATTTACCTGTAAGTGTACAGGAATAGGTAAGTTACGTGCAGATCCTGGAACCAGTATCCCCAGATACCAAGGGACTGTAGTTAACCCACTGTTTTAAAATAACCACTTCCACAACTTGCCATGGGCTACTACTTTCCTGATCACAAAGTTTTGTCATTCCTACACATACTATGGACTAATTTGTCACAGTAAGACTTAAAAAAGTGAGGCTCAGTGCCTGTAGGTCAGGGACATTGTGGCAGGCACCTGTAGGCCCAGCTACTTGGGAGACTGAGGCAGAAAAATTGCTTAAGCCCAAGAGTTGGGAAGTGGCTATGAGATCACTGCTGGAGAACCATAGTGAAACAGTCCAAAAAACTTTACTGAAACCCAATGGTTGACTCTGTAGTCACAATAGCCAATAGCTTGGATGGTGAAAAACTCAAAAACTTCGTGCCAGTCCTGTTCACTTTCTAAGTTTTCCCCTCTTGAATTCAGCGATTAGCTCCAATCTCCCATTTACTTGAAAGAGATCCCAATATGTCTTTCCTAATCTAGAAAATTGGTCTTCATTCCACTATGACAATTGAAATATTAAAAGTGAGATGTAGAACCTCCCCACAACATAGACAAAACCCTCATTTCCTCTGATGGCATTCATTAAGTCCAGGTTAATTATGTGCATGCATGCAAAGAACTACCATAAACAAAGTTATCTGAATACTTGAGACTGTGAAAATGGATCAAGTCTGGCAGTGGTCTTAAGCAAATGTTGGGCTATGGATCTATTTGAGAACCTAACACCTTTCTTACATCTGATTTTTAGTAGTTGCATCAGCCAGCCTTTGCCCATCCCATCTTCAAATATTCTCTGGTAATCCACTTACCTGCTAAGTGGCTCCCAGCCAACAAATATAGCTAACCACTGTTAAATTGCTATACTACGTTATGTCAAATAGCATGGGTCACACGAACCATTTGGATACCTTACTTTCCAAACCCTAAGATTGTGATGTTAAATAAAATTGAACCACGTATGTTTTTGTAAGATTAGTCTCTACCTTCCACAAAATCATTCCCACACTTTACAACAACTATCATTAGTAATGAACTGAAACTTGATTCTTTTATTCTAAAGGCTCAAAGTATACCTGAAATATTTAGGCCTTGATTAGATACTTAGACCAACCAAATTTGGCTTCATTCACAGCTATCAAAAACCTTGGTGAAAAACCCAGTTTCATAGAAATTCATAAAAACCAAGGTACACCGAGTGCAGTACTGTAGCCAGCTTTGAAAACCATGTGAGTGAGTGGAGCCCTCCAACACAGCATAACCATGATTGTTATTTGATAAAGTGTGGTCTTATTTGCCAATTTTTCCTTGTTTCTCAAATTGTTCACCGAGGAAAGGTTGACATCCAGCATTTGTTTTAAAATCATTCCTGTCATCTTAGATGTTCACTGTCCAAAGTTTTTTGTGACTGCAACTTTGATCTTTAGCCAGAATCACACACATTAAGAAGTTCCCAAATGGTGACATCTACTGAAAATGTTTGCCCTGAAGTGCTTTTTCAGTATTTGAGGTATGTGCTTTGTACCAATATATAAGTTTTCTTCCAAAACACCTTAAATTTCAATTACTAAACAAAGAGATAAATGTACAGGAAATGTTTTAATACCCAACAAGACCTAGTAAACCCATTATTCTCATACACCAGTTCATTTCACCCTGTTGTGCATTATTTATTTTTTCCTTGTAATTTGTAATATTTCCTTGCTAGTTTGGGTACTTGAGGTGCTATATCAACTTATTGATATGCAGAGGTAGACTTTTTTTAATCCTTCAAAAGTTTTCCTAATAAATGTGAAGTATTCTCTTGCATATATTAATAGTCAATAATGGATGTAAACTATTTCAAAAAAAAAAAAAAGCTCACAATACTTACTAGCCGTTTGACTTACCTGTGAAATGATCTCATTATTAAAATAAACTAATTAAAATAATTTAACTTTGCACTTGTTAATTTTCTGGTTTAAATGTCCAACTAGGTATGGCCCCATTCAATTTTATCCAAAAATTTCAACCATTTGCTAATTGTAAAACAACCAAACTGACAGTAGACAAACTACTATGAAATTTTTTAAGCTGTAATTATTTCCATAGCCAGTTACTTTGGACCACTCTATCTGGTTAATTTAAACTTCATAATTTCAAAATGCCACCAGCAATATTAAAAACAAACAGGGTAAAGGCAGAAAACTGTAGCAGTATTCAAACGCTGAAATATACAGTGCATAAAGAATAGCATTTTATTAGGGACAGCCAATAATGTCCACAATGCTCTTCTCATTTGTCTATGAATATTGAAAGATAATATAAATATGTATAAATTTGCAAAATTGCTTTAAAAATTTAGGGGATGGCGATCTTTTAGACAATTGTATGTTCATAGAACAAGATTCACACATATGATGTGTAAACATTACACCAAGTATTTAGATACAAAAGTATTTATTTTATAAACTTCATATTTAAAATAGAATTTTAATCTATCTCACAAAACCTAACTTAAAACATGATACATTTATCTCTCTAGCTGATTTGATGTCATCGTTTTACATACAACACTCATTTTGTTTTATATCAAGAACCTGAACTAAATGAAATTTGTTTTATCAGAAAACATTTCCCTTTTAGACTTAAAAGTGCTTTTTAAATGAAGGCACCAACAAGAACTACTTTCAGATGGTACAGAATTTCTTATTTCTTGAAGACTCTGTGGTTGACCACTTCTTCATTAGTTACCTGCAGCAAGACACCTTCCTGCCAAAGGAAAAAAAAAGTATCTGAAGAAGTTTATCATGTTTGTCCAAAGAACCTAAATAACTTCAGTGGTGGTCTTAGGATCAAAGAAGACTCACTGGTGCATATAGTAGAATAAGCCCTGATTATCATATTCCTGAAAAGGCAATAAAGCCAGGCAATCAAACTCCAGGGAATACTTAAAGAGACAAACTTCAGCAGCCAACCTACATCTTTCTTCAGGGTAGGATACTGGGTTAAGAATTACCACACCTAAACCCAACTATATAATGTAGACAGACACTACTCAAACTATTATCTGGAAGTAGACAGATTCAACCATTTGCCCCTACCTTCAGCCTTGTGTTAAGTAGGTAAAGCTAGAACCATAAATAGAACAAATGTCTTTATTTTAATAAAACCCCTAAATACACTCAAATGCTTGATCCAAGAAATGTGAATACACAAGGGTGTAATGATGGGAAATCTCATGATTTATTGAACTTGCAGCCTAACTTTTACCTACCATTTTACTACCAACACCACTGAAGGAACCAAGAAAAGCTTTATTAATGATCACTTGGCTTGCCTCAGCTGTTGAAATGAAGCACTTTACAGTCTTTGTGGCAGCAGAATATACTTGTCCATGGCTCTTATCAATGCTAAAATTCCAGCAGGGAAAAAAATGATATGTTAAGCACCTGAATCTTCATGGAGGGGAAGGGGGTAGGAAAAGAAGGAAAAAAAGGGAAAAACAACCAAAATAATTTAAGTAAATGACAGATTGGAAAACAGGGTTTAAAAAAATTATTCTCTTGAGTTTATAAATTGTTAAACTCAATTTATAGCTATGTTAAACTACATAAGAACCACTATACTGAAAGACCATTGGAGAGTAGTATTAGTTTATCTTTTAGGGAGGAAAATTAAGAAAGGAAAAGTAAATAAGATCTTACCTAAAGAAGTTTAACTGAAGCTTAGAACTATTTTGCTCTACACCCTCAGCTTTCGTTGGCATCCTTATAAACTACTGTAGTTAAAGCTTTGTAGAAACAGCGCAGTTTTTTAAGACTGGCTGAACTTAGTAGCCGTCAAGAGTTCTCTTGTACTAGACCTGTGTCCCTGAAGAGTACCTCGCTGGGGTTATTTCCTTTCCTTGCATTGAAGAAGCAGCATCTAAAAGATCTAAAAAGGTGTTTCTCCTTGCAGAGATATCCCTTAAGTTATCTACATAATTTAATCCTGATGAATTGCAGACAACACACTTATATCTGACCAGCATTTATCTTACACAAATAAATATACAACAGCTTTGCAACGGACCTTAATTATACTACCCACTCCTTAACTTATTTAAAATAAAAAGTCTATAATTACACAATTTCCTTTAGAATTATTTTATTAAATCATAAATGTACAACAGCTTCTTAACTCTACACACGCACTTAAATTTTTTTAAAGGAAAACGTTATGTCTTATTACACCATGATCCTGGCTAATAGCTTTTCAAAACTTTGAGAAAAATCTTAAAAAAGGTTTCACATGTCACCTGAAACTTACAAATTTAACATT